>KK114571.1:586624-648706 GCA_000611955.2 Stegodyphus mimosarum
TTCTTTGACAGTTTTTGGGATCTTTAAATAATTATTGTTGTTGTTTTTTACATAGGTAAGATAAACCTTAGATCTATATTTCAATATGAGGTATGCTCAGTGAGCTATTGATAGATTAGCAAAACGTAAGCCATGTTAATCTTTCATGATAAATTCTCCTGTCCCCCCAAAAAATGCAAAAGTGAAATATTGAAATCAAATTATCAGCTACTGTGCATTTTTATAACAACTTTTTAATATTAATGAACAAATAGTACAACAACTTATACATGGCAGTAGATAAAAAAATTAAATTGCATTTTAACTTAGTAAAAATCTATCTTGAAAAAGTGTAGGAAAATCGAATTTTTTAGGTATCACATGTATGGAATGCTGCTATTAAAAGTTGGGTCTGGAAATTTATTTTCTTCATGAGCCTATATCTCGAAAACTTAATAAGTGATTTAAAAAAATAGTTTTGAACATATATTTTACTTATCTACCCATACCTCGCTGGAATGCACCTTGTACTCAAATACAGTCTATAAACATCATATGTATTTTACACCCTTCGGCCCAAATGCGCTTTAGCCCACTGCTTGGCGTCGATTGTGACACACTTTTAAGTTAAAAAGTGGATCATATACACAAAAAAGTTGGCCACCACCCCTGGTCTAGTTGATCACTTACTTGAATACCTGTTTCGACATGAAGTTAAATATAACATCAAGATCCATTCACGGAAACTTTAAACTCAATTAAAAATTGTATCCTTTTAGAGGAATACATCTCTAGCAATGTACTTTAAATTGCATAGGTTTTTCTAACAAAGAGGAGCCTTTTTTTTTCTATGAATATTTCTGAAAGGGAATAAAAAAGGGATTTTTTTTTAATATTATTTAAACAACAACTTGTAACTGAGTTATTATAAAATGTAAGGAAATAATTCTTTTAATATTTATCAGATTTTTATTTACTGTGTAATTTCAACAATACATTATTCTAAAAACTCTACTACTTCCTAAAGTACACATTTCATAAAATTTGCTCTACAATACCTTTTAACAGATTGCTTTCCAATATAAACAGTTCTTGCTTAAATAGTTTTATAAGCATATTTGTCAACAGAATTTCAATTTATATTTACAATTAAATATTAAGTTTATTATATATTAAGATAATATTTATATTATTATTAAAATTAGATATATGTAATAACTAGATTTCTTCACAGTAACTTTCACGGGAATTTATGAATGAGTAAATCTTTTATTTTCAAATCCATTTATGAATAATTTAGTAAATATTTACATATTTTGCTAAAGGCAGATACATGCTTTTTGCAAGCATATGCATAAATACCCATATATATTTAATATTTTTTTATTTTTGGTATGGGCAAATCTTTAATTTCTGTACATTCACTATCTTTTTTGAGTAAAGTAATTTACAATAATTAGTGTATTTATATTTTTTACACAATTTTTACAGAAGAATTTTTTACCAGAATTTTTTACACAAGAATTATATATAAATATATTGGGTTGGAGGGAAAGTTCTGTCGTATTTTAAATAGGCAGGTTTTTTTTCTTGTAAATTAAAAAAAAATCTGTGAGTCAATCGGATTTTTTTTTGTTTTTTTAGCTGCTGTATAATATAAAAGGTGCCCTTTTTTTACCGTTCATCGTTTACTTGTGATATTTAAAGTGAAAAACATGTCAGTAGATAAAGTGCATTTATGACACTGCATTTTATATGAGTTCCAAAAAGGAAGCAATGCATCGGTTGCATGTGAAAATTTGTGTGCGGTATTTGGAAAAGATATTGTAAATGTTCGTACTTGTCAAAGATAGTTTAGCAAATTTCGTTCCGGGAATCTGAGCCTCAAAGAAAGTGATCGATCTGGACGACCATCCAAGATCAATAATTATGTTTTGCGATCCATGTTTGAAAATAATCCACATTTAACAAGTCGAGAAATTGCAGAAGAGTTTGGCATTCATCATACAACTGTTCGAGATCACATTAAATCTCTTGGGTTTGTGTTAAAGCAAAGTATTTGGGTTCCACATGAATTAACGGAAAAGAATTTGTCTGATGGTGTAAGAATGTGTTCATCACATCTGATTAGACACAATGTGGAGCCTTTTTTGGACAAGCTGGTTACTGGAGATGAAAAGTGGATTCTTTACGAGAATATTAAGAGAAAAAAATCTTACTGCAAACCAGGAACATCATCAGCAACAGTTCCAAAACCAAGTGTCCATCAACAAAAAGTACTGCTTTGTTTGTGGTGGGACAAGAAAGGTCCAGTGTACTACGACTTGCTGAAACAGGGAAAAACCATCAACGCGGATCTGTACTGCAATCAGCTGGATCATTTGAATGCAGCTATCAAAGAAAAAAGGCCAGTATTAGCGTCCAGAAAAGGAATAGTGTTCCACCACGATAACGCTCGCCCGCATACTGCAATGGTGACACAACAAAAACTGAATGCGTTAGGATGGGAAGTCCTTAGTCACCCACAGTATTCACCTGACATTGCACCATCTGATTATTACCTGTTCAAGTCTCTGCAAAATTATCTAACAGGAAAAAAATTCAAGTCTTTTGAAAGTGTTTCTAAGGCAGTTGCTGACTATTTTAATTCCAAGGATGAGAACTTCTACAAAACAGGATTTCACAGGTTACCTGAAAGATGGCAACAGGTTGTAACAAATAACGGAGCATATATAATTGATTAATATTAAACACATATTTTTATAAATGAATTCAAATGTTTTCTTTAAAATACGACAGAACTTTCCCTCCAACCCAATAATTTGAAAGAAAATTATATGCATTACTTTTAATACCCATTCAAAGTCAGTTTTATTTCGAAATTCCTCCGCAGTGGCATCTCTCCCTTTAGGCAGACAGCCCGTGCGTGTGTAACCAATTTAATAAAAACTTAACCTGACCTATATGCTTAATTACAAGTATTTTAACGTGTATAATTTTATATTTACATCTAGCCACCAAGTTTCAAACTTTTGACTTAAAACACATTTTAGGATACATTTATTATCAGATTCAAATTTTCTAGTAAATATATTTTGGCAGAGCATTCAATACCTGTTTTAGTGATTTTACTCAGTTAAAAAGTTCTCTGATAATATAATAAATAATAACTAGCCATTTCACATTTAAACATTAACCTCACTGTCATCAGATCGCAATCTTGATTGCCTTACTCTCCATAATATTGCTTCATTTTGTAAAACAGTTAAAACAACTAATTGATCTTAATTCAAAAATACCTGAAATTTGCATACTGTGAGGTAATCCAGAAGGTAACAATATGCAAAGTATATTGATATACATGATGCTTTTTTCATGTCTTGAAACTCTTTCAAAAATAACCGACCACTACTCAATATATGTATTGAGTAACAAAGATTTTTTGTTCATAATTTTGTATTACATTTAGTATCAATTAAACATGTTGCAGAATAAAATTTTAAAAAAGGGAGACAGAATTTTATTTTTTTCATGTTTTAGTTAACTCAAGTATAAACCCAAAGCGATTGTTTTTCAGTTATATAAAAATAAAACAGTAGATGACAAAACATGTATTTTATTTAAAACATTTTGGCATTTGGGACATAAAATAAAAGTAGCGAATACTCTGTCAAGGATATCAAAAGACGTATACAGTTTTAAAGTTACCGCAAAATCTCAGGTTGCAAGTTACTGAAAAATAACCAAGATGTGATATTTGCGTAAATGTAACAGAACTGTACAAATTTTTGTTATTCATCCAACAATGAATGTTTCTTTTATGTGGAAATACTATCAAAGCACTGTCAAGGAAGCTCTGGATGTAAACAAAAAACACCCCATCTAGAGGCCAAAGCCTAGGAGCATTGCTTCACTCGTAGTGTGAGGTGGGCCTCCTTCTTTTATTCTTACCTCATAACTTACATCAACATCAGCACATGCTTAAGCCTTATCTGATTCCTGAATAAATAAATACCTTAAATAATTCAGGCTTATCCAGGGTTAGTGTTAGATAGTTTGTTATCCGATGCTGGTCTTAAATTTTAAAAATTTTGCCATTACTAAATTTTAGTCCTATTGCCTTTCCTGAATTCTAAAGATTTTGTCATCTCTTAATTTTGTTGCTTGGTGTTTTTCTAAATTTGAAAAATAATTTCGCTACTCACATCAGCTCTATACTTATTTGAATAACAAATCCGTTATTCATAATTCAAACAGTACTAAATGTAGTCTTTTAAACTATAAGTTTCATTTACAAAATATATTTTTTATGTATAGAAAGAAATTTTCCTCTGCAACAGTCTCAAAACTTCTCAGTGTAGTTGGCTGAAATCTGTAATCATCGCCAAGGCAATCTTTTACATTTATCAATGTAAAAGATTGCTATGCTGTTTGGTATTCAGTTACTATTATTAAAGAAATTGTTTTTGACATCACTGTAAGTCATTTCTCAAGTTGTAAAATGTTGATTGTCTAACAGTGAAGAAAGCAAAAATTATTCCACAGGTGGGTGTCAGGAATATAAGTTATTAAGTAAGATCTGTGATGTTTTGTTGTAGTCTGTTTCAGCTTTAGATGTATGCAAGTCAAAAAGGCCACTACAGAGCCCAATTATTGATCATACAGGTTTATGTCAATAAATGATTGTGTTTCTTCAACAGAGGTGTTTTATGAAATGCTGAAGTGAAATTAAGAATCAGGACTCTCTATATATTTTATTATGAAAAAAATATTAAATGCATATGCATTGCACATTAACCCAGCAAGGCAAAATTCTAAAAAAAAAAAAAAAAAAATCCTGATGGTCGGGTGGTGTGGATTTTGGATGTCCAGATTTCAGACTTTGTACTACATATGCTTGCTTATCATATAGCCAGAGTCACAAATAAATCCCTTTGATTTTTATTTGCTACAAGGGTAAAAATATATTCGCGTGTTCCTCTTGGCGATTTTTGCCGGTACATGGACACCGCGTTTGTGCAGTTCTTTGACTTGTTATTTTAGCTTCATGACAAAAATTGCCAATACACAAAGCCAAGAAGTCAAAGAATTGCATGAAACTTGGTATCCATGTACACATTGACCTAGTTTCACTTAAAAAAACATCAGAGAATTGCACAAACTTGGCATTGCTCACTCCCTTGATTTTCCCCATATACACATCGATCTATTTTCGCTTAAAATTGCAAAGGAGCAGCCAGTTCGACACTAGAGCCAAACAAAAAATATGTAACCTCAATAAATTACATTTTAAACCAAACAGTGAAATAACATAAAAAGGGAACCTAAACCTAAACTCAACATATAAACCGCACCGCCAATACTGGCAAACCTGTAAAACTAAGGAACAATCAAAAAAACCAAATAAACTAATTAACCAAATTAAAAAAAAAAACTGGGAAACTCGCCCTAAACTCATCTCCCCGAGGAAGATTCTCTGGCCTCACCAGCAGGGTCACCTCAACCTTTATTCTGAATAGATTCAACACAATAGCTAGAGTAAACTATAATACAATTAAAAATATTGTTTTAACAATTTTGTGAAGCGAGATTTTCCATCTTTCTAAAACATTGAATTACTTATTCATTTAAAATAATCAATTTTACATAATTTTTAACATAAATTCACAGTTGTGAAACCCATTATTCCTTATTACATAATCTTTCTAACTAAATTACATAAGTAATCACAAATATATGATTCAACTTAGTTACTATTTTAGAATTTTATTACATAATCAGTCTACTTAAAAATATTCATATCCAATTGGATTATTTACAATTTTTATAATTCCTAACCTGGATTTTTCTTTCATAAATAAATACTTTATATTTTCTTTTGAGATGTTTAAAAAATATTGTTCTCTATTAGAGACTGTCTGTATGCACTCACACAAATAGTGTATAAAGTCTGCATTTTGTGCTTCACAACCACACTTACATTTTACTTTCTTTCTATGAAATCTCTTTAAATATTCTGGACTTTGTCCATGACCTGTCAGTGCTTAATTTAATCTTTTGTTGCTAGAGAGCCTTGTTGTCTTAACTTTAGGGAAAATCCAAAGTAATTTTCTTTCAGTGTTATGATTATCTGATCGGTCTTGCCATTTTTTCATTATTTTTTTTTGCAATAATGTTTTCACATATTCTATTGATATGGTGGAAAAAATATGTATATTATTGCTTTTAGTTGCTTCTTTCGCAGTGTTGTCTGCAGCTTCATTTCGTAATGACATTTATTCGTAAGGACATTTCGTAACAATATGTTATCCTAATATCGTTTAAGAATCAATGCCATAAATTACATGTATTTTAAACTGTGAAATTTTATTAGATTGGGATTTTAATAGGGCTTTTTTAACGAATATTGTTAAAATTAAGTAAAATTTCATTTTGGCCATGTAAATCTATAATGACTAAGGTTATCTAACTACCTAATCTAATTATTTATGACTAATTGCTTACATTTAAAAATTATCTCTGCATATTAAAGCAAGCTGTTGCCTTTCATTAATCCTTACTGTGGTCACAAGATAAAACACAAAAATGTAAAAATTCAGGTATTAAAACTTATTCTTTGCATCTAGTAAGACTTAAAACAATACAAAACAACTTATCACCTGTGGCGCTTTAGTGGCTTAGTAGAAACTTAAAATATATTAACTGGATTACAATCCCTGGAGCTGTACATGAAGCTACAACAGTAACTGCGACAGACAGAGTCCAATTAACTTTCAAAACTTGCCAATCGTGCCTACATCAGGCTTTTTAGGTCTGTTCTAATCATCAGGTCTCTCTCTAGGCAAGAAGCAGTGGTGGCAGGGCGATCTTTTGTTATGAATCATGCTGATTATGATTTTACTTCTCATTTTAATCTATGCCGCTAGACATAAAATCTAACCTGCTATTTACTAAAGTGTGCAAGTATGTGACAAAAGTGAAACGTATAAAAAGAAAAAAAAATCAACGTAAAGCTAACTGTTAGTAAAACATAAATAAAATGTCACTTATCTTCTTTCAAATATGTCCAACTATTATAAGTGCAAAATATTTATTGCTACTTGATACATTTTATAAAGTTGATTTTATTCTCAAACTTATTATTAATAATTTTGTTAATTAATTCGTGTTTAATAATAATTCATCCTACTTACGGATCTACTTTTTTTAGGATGGTATCACAAAAGTGAAGTTTAGGCATAGGTAATAAAGTACTTAATTTCAGTGTGCAGAAATGTGTACGAACCCTGGAATAGCATCACCATTACCTGTGCATGGCTTTTATTAAGCTGATTAGTTTACTTGGTTTAGTCGGTCTTAGTGTTGTTATGTCAATTGGTTGCAAAATGTTCAAATGGTTTAAAATTTTGATTGTATAAGAAGTGACTTTAAAAGAAGAAATAAAGACCATATTATATGATAAAAGTCGATGATTCTGATATTTCTTGAATATGATGAAAATCATCCAAATAAAAACAGCTGTTGATTGATAAAATGGACTTAATGGAATAACATATATAATTATTTTTCAAAAATTCTGTCTTTGACAATGAAGAAGTTTTAAACTGTTTAATATGATAACTTAGAAGTAAAATAGAAAAATAATATGAATAATGATTAGCTTAATTTTTGGGTTAATTAATAATTAATAGCTTAACTTTAATTAATAACTCAAGGGTTATCTGCCTATGTGGAGGTCTCTTTAAGGGAACTGGATTGTATTCACATTAAGCATGGGGAAAACCAACCATGCAGCCAACTCATTCACCAGGATTTGATCCTGAGGTCAAACTACCAATGTTCAGCAACTTTACCACTTGGCAGCTGGTGGCCAATATGAATCAAAGAGGACCAATTGTGTAAAATAGTAAATTAATACAAATTGTATTTATTTTTAAATGTCTGAGGTCCTATTGGAAAATAGGATACTCTTCTGTTTATTGATGCCGGTTTCAGAAATATATGTATGTATGCATGCATGCACATATGAATGTTTGTGTTCATGTATGTATGTATGTATTTGTGTGTATACATGCATACATTTCTGAACCTGGTCCTGATAACAGAAGATTAGCAAAAATGGATATCAGTTATAAAATGAAATATTTGTAGCAATAAAAATGGTATTTTTCTTATAGCACTGAATATTGGTTCAGTCGTTGATTTATCAAATAAAATTTATATTATGAATCAAATAATTTATTTGATTGATAATATAAATAAAATCATAAATTAATTCAAATGTTGTTTACTTTCATAAAATTGCAAAAAATTTTGAAGCTGTTCAGGTCAAGAGTGTTTATGAAATAAACTATTTATGAGCAGTTGTGGTCATAAATTCATCACCATAGTTTTAGTAACAGTTTTGTTCATAAATGCCATCATGAAAAGTTTTGAGTATTTTCTGAATATTAAAATTCCTATTTGTTAGAAAAATTTGTTAAGAAAGAAATATACTATTTTTACTCATCTGATAAATTATGATTTTCCAAATCAAAAAATTACTATATGCTAATGAACTGTGGCTTCTTGATGATAAAATATTTTGATACTTTTAAATGAATTATGAAAAGAATATCAAGTCATTTGGAAATTAAAACTCCAAATTATACTTACTTTCGTTTAACCATTATGCATTTAGATACTTCGTCCGAAATGAAAGGGCTCTTCTTTTTTAGTGACATTAAACTGTAGCTAGAAGGAAAGTGGGACGAGATATGGAGGACTATTCAAAACTGTAAAAGAATAAAAGCTTTATGACTTGAAAGTGTCACATAACCTTCGAAGTATTTTCCTGTGGCGTATTTGCTGAGGAAGGATGACTTTTCTTGATCTTATACTTCTAAATGGAAAATCGTAAACTTTCCATTCGTTCTTTGTTAATCAGAAATTTTGGGAAGCTAGAAAGCAATATATAAGAAACTTAAGTATTATCTATTGAAAATTATTTAGCATTGTTTTTTAAGCATAGGTAGTGATGAAGTGGGTGGGTGCCCTGGCTACATACCTGTAGGATATCCATATTGAATAATTTATCGCAAAAATACGACTTCAAACGTTCGGTAATTATGTTGCATGGCTTTGCGGGTCTTTATGTCTTCTCTGTTATCTCTACGTATAGTAAAACAAAGAGCGTGTGTGTCTTTCGTTCGTGTTGCGAGTAAGCTAATAGACCCAGGGCCACGAAATTTGGTACGTAGGTGTATCTACACAAGAGCCAGTGCACCTCGAAGCGATTTTTTCGAAATTCGAATTAGAATTTTTTTTATTTTATGTTTTGTGACCAAATCGCGTCATTTTGAGACAGAATGGGCTACAGGAAAGTGAGATTTCACTCTATACATCTCAGTTTTACATCGTCATGAAGCGTAGACACTTAGCTGTTTTACGCGTATTTCAATAAATCGATTAAATGCGAATTTATTTAGGAAGGTGAGCTTAACACCTTTTCAGCGGAATTTTTTTTAAAAAAACTTATTTTAAAAAATGTTCTATTTATTTTCCTTTGATTTTTGGACACGTTGAACTTTAATCCTTTCGACTCCTTTAAAAAAAAATTTTTGGAAAAATAATAATATTTTGTATTTTTTTAAAAATTTTTAAATGAAGCTTCCGAATACACTTCTCACGTCTCAGATATTTTAAAATGCAGTTTTGGCAACAATTTTCCTTTCTTATTGTTGTTGATAGATTTTTGATGAAATTGCATTATTTTGAATAGTTTCATTCTTTTAAAAATTTCGGTTTGGCAAAATTTTTTCATCGTATTTCTTATGTTACTGTTTTTAAGAGATTGAAAAGTTAAAGAAATTAAAAAGTTATTTCTTTTTGCAACGGTAAATTGTTTAATTACTTTATTAGGATAATTAACATTTGTATCAAGGGATATTGCTTATTTCATTGTAATATTTTATATTATGTTTTAATTATATATAATTTTAATTATAAAAAAGTTTTGCATGATATTTTTTAATCTGTTTATACCATTTGAGTTCTTAAGATTTTGCAAAGGGAAGTTATTTAATTTATTTATTAGGATAAGTAATATTTGTATTAAGGGATATTGCTTATTTCATTGTATGCTTTTTATATGTAATGCATTTTTAACTGAATTTTTTTCCTGTTGTTGTTTGTTTCTTTTTCAATAAAATTGTTCTGCAGAGTAAAATTGTGTGCAGTTTTCAAATTTAATGTTTGGTGTTCTCTTTAGGCACTTTTCCAGTACACTTAAAAGGCTGACCGTGCAGCGGCTAGTTTTTAATAAAGTAGAGAACTTTTTTAAGTATTTTCGTGGAACAGTAGTCTATTTCTTTCATGTAATTTCTGGTCCTATTAGCTATGAATCGAAATTTGACTGGTGTTTTGTGAAATTTAGCCAATGCATAGAGGTTAGAAAATCTGTTATAAAATTTATTTGTTGTAATTTTAAGTCTTTGATGTATGGCAGTGAAACATTTTTGCTGGGCATTCACTGTTGTTTTAACTTTATGATGGGTAACTGTGCTATGGAACTCTTTTCTTATTAGATTGTAGTAGAAAACTTTTCAAATAATACTAAAGTTGTTACTGGCTTTGTCTATTTTCGTAATGGTGAACAAACAGATCATGTAAAATTTTCATTTTCTTGTCTAAATCTTCCATATTATGTGTGTTTTCAAGTATTTGTGCTTTAATTCATCTTTTGAAGTCACTGAGTATTTCCTCTTTCCATTCCAGGTAAGTCGTAGAAGGCAAGTTCATTTTGTATCTGGAGAATATAATGAAAGTTTCCAGATCTTTTTCCAATTATTGAATGCAGATATTTTTGCTAACTTTGAAAGTGGGTTAATTTGGTGCCGAGATTCATCATTTGCCGTAAATTTCTATCCTCTATAATTTCTAAATTTCCTGTTATAATATATTGGTGATTTTGATCTATGTAAGGGCATTTTCTTCTGGTGAGTTCCGAATTGGAGTTTCAATAGAAGGAGATTAATTTTTATTGATATAATTTTGTATATTTCCCTTTCGCATTTTTATTTGTATGTATATTTTCCCTTTCCCATTTTTTTTTCGAGATTGTTATACTATAAATTCTCATTTTAATTGGATTAGTTTTGATATTGTGTTAAACCTCTTATACATGGTAGCAATATTATTATACCTCTTATACATATAGCAATATTATTATTGTGTTATAGAGGAATTGCCTTGCTTTTATTCCAATTTACTAATTAATTCAGATGCTTTAAGTTTATTCTACTTCAATCTTGCAGCTATAGCACAGGACAGATTTAAAAAAAATTTTTAATTTGGATTTTTAGCCTATTTATATATTTCTTTTTATATATGTGTATGCTGTGCGAAATTCTTCTTTTGTTTCTGTTAGAAACTCAATATAGCAGAGAGTGGTTACTTAGTATGCATGAGAATAAATAACACACAACATACCTGTTGAGAGTTTGGAACACAAATGAGGTTACAACTGAATATGCATAGTTATACAACTATATAAACCAGTGGCCCCTTCTGTGGGCCAAGAACATATTTAAAGCTAACCTTTTTACAGTTTCAGAATTTAGATTTATTGTCTTCACCATTATTTTCTTTGTATTTAAATTTTTTAAATTATAATTTTTGTTTACATTAGTATGTATTTTCTTTCAAGTTGCATCTGGGCAGATTTTATCTTGATAAATGCTTTTTTTGCATGTGGTGTAAATTTATTCTCATTTGATTTTTTTTTTAATTTAAAAGGCAATTTCATTAAAATGTTTTCTTTTGCATTTTAACCAGATATGATTCAGAAACAGGATTTTGTTCATAATTCTTTTGGTTGCTCCTTAAAAAAAGACAAAGGAATTATCAACTTTTACTTAATTTTGTTTTGTTTTTTTATTAAATTACTTTTACATCAGGTCTGTTTTTCAAGTGTATTGTTTTCAATTTGTGCCTTCCTGTTGGGTAGTTTACTCCTCGTGGTTGATATATATTCTATTTATTTTATTTCTTTCCTATATATATATTTCTTGGTACTTACATGTTAGCGCAACCACCTTAGTAAAAGTTGTCAAATTTTCAGAAAGAGATAAATTCTAACAACCATCTATGTAGCAATTCTTTAGATAACCATGCTCAAAGTATTTCTTCTATCAAGAAACATTGCCATTTTGTCTGCATTCTTTCTGTTGTATTCTAAGTTCATTGGCTTTTATAGACAGATCGTGATATTTTTTACCTTAAACTTGATTTTAAAGAATGTTGTTCTAGAATTTGCTATCAATGAAAGGAAATGCAGCAACATTTCTGCAGGAATGTGGTATTTTGCTGTATTGCTAAAGGAAACAACTGTTTTGAATCTCTTAAAACAATCATGACTCCATCAGAAATAAAAGAAATAAAAATCAGCTTGTAAGTAGAGTTATTCATTTATTTTCAGGATAAATATGTAATTAGAAAAAAGAAACATATATGTATTAATGTTTATGTGTGTAATAAGTGAATTTTTCTAACTGAACCAAATAAGGACTTACATCAGCTATCTTTTTCATTTGTAAAATATCGCCAAGTTCGACTATCATCATATTCGAATGAATTCTCTCATTTTGCAGATTGAAACAGGTATGAGAAACCATGAATTTGTTCCAGGACCTTTAATAGCATCTATTGCTAGTTTGAGACATGGTGGATGTCATAAGATACTAAAAGACTTGACAAGTTATGGATATGCTTCCTATGAAAGAGGAAAAAGATGTGAGTTATGATATATTCTTGGATTGTATTTTATTATATATTGAAAAGTCTTCTTCTTCTTTTTTTTTTTTTTTTTTTTTTTTTATTTTTTTATTTTTTTTGAATGCTGTTTTGAATTAGATGTATATTTACAAGAGATTGAATTGTGCTTTCTCGCTACTATTTACATTATTTAAGATTACTATTTTCTTTGATATGAATTAGCTATAGATTGTAGAAATATAAATTAGTAGTTATAGATTTTATACCCAAAAATAGCCTATAAAATAACTTTTAAAAAAAGTAAAATTTGAAATCCTTTATGTATAATAGGGTGCACACACTATTTGCAATAAAAATGTAAGACTTATTTTTAAATAACTATTTTAAAGCTGGCTCAAAACAGAACTTTTGTTTTTGTTCTAATCTCAAACTAAAAAATTTATACTAAGAAACCTTCCTAAGATAACTTTCCACATCCCTGGTGATTTGGGTGTTTGGTAGAAGTATTTGTTGTAGAGTGATTGTTTAACAGAAATGTTGCACATTGCACATTACAATCTAATAATAATCTCCAATCCAAATTGATGGTCAGCTGTCATTCACTAGTTTGATAATAAGCTTACATGATTGGTGCACTCAGGTGACATTACTTTCCTGCCATCCTCTCACTGTGCCAGTATGTGCTTCTCATAGCTCTGCTTTCTCTATCGTTCAAACATGTTTAACCTCCCCCATGGCCAGTCCAATCTGTCCTTAGACGTTGGCCACTACTAAGACTGAAAGCGGTGGTCACTTTTTATGGAGGCACCTGATAGGTGGGCCACTTTTTCCTCTTATGAGGGGATAGACAAATTACATTCATGCCTTCTGTGGGTTTTCTGTTTGGTACAGCAGTCAGAGTAACTAACCACTTTCCCATCTGGCTGGCAATGTTTAAAGATGTAAATAGCTGTATAAAATTGTGGGATGCATAGCATATTCATTATGATGATGTATAAACATGTTTATGCTTCTTGCTTTACTATGAAAGAAAATTGTTAAATTCCACACCTATCTGCAAGTTCATCATTCCATCTATTCCATCTATGCATTAAAGCCTGCTGTATATGAATATATATAGATATAATGTAAAGTAAGTTCAAAAAATTTTTTCTTCCACTGTTTTTTCTAATCAAACGTTTCTACAGTTTTTTCCTCTGTGCTCAATCCTAATTCAGATCCAACTGCAAGTTGCTTTTTTTTTTCTTTCTTTCCTTAGAATTAATAATATTTTTAATGTTGCTTGTTTTGAAAATAAAAGTATTTAGAAATATTAATTACTGGACTGAAAAAAAATGGTTAAATAAATTAGAGAAAAACACATGCACTAAAAAAGGGATAACATAAAAATCTCTTTTGAATGCTTATGTTTGTTCACTGATGTAATTGTGTTGTAATGGGAAAATGGATATGTGATTAATATGAGAAGTATTGTAAGTTCAATTCTTATATTGTGATTTTTAATAACATATTCTTTCAATACTATAAAAAAGGTTAATGAAACATTTTTTGTTCCTTTAATATAGTTGATGGATATAGACTTACATATGGTGGCTATGATTATTTAGCTTTGAAAGCATTGACTTCAAGAAATATTATAGCATCTGTTGGAAATCAGGTTGGAACTGGAAAAGAATCAGGTAAATATAATTGTAGTCTAGTGAGTTTTCTTATCACATTTCATTTTTCATTAAAATACTGTCAATAATATTATAATATTGAAGGGTTAAGAGATTATATAGTTATAACATTATTATGTGTGGTTTATAAATTTTCTGGATATTTTCTGTTTAAAAGTTTTAAACATCTAGCATGGCTTCTAAATGGTTTCCTTAACTTTTAAAATTTTTTATTCATTAGTACATGTTAATGATGGTATTTTTAGGATATAAAAACCAAGCTTGTCGATTTGAGAAGTCAGTTAAGAATGAGTAAAAATTAAAATAATGGTTACATTTCATTGCATGAGCTAATAACTTTTATGCTATGTGTATAAAGCTAAAGACATCCAGTATTTGAAAGTTTAAAGTATAATAAATAGACTTTGAAATTTGTCAGGATTAGAAATAGAAAATATGTATAAATGCAGTGGGTTTGTTTTATCTAAAATTTAACCATTAATAAAAAAAATGATAACCTTTTAAAAAAATGATATTTTTCTATCTTTAAACATTGTTCATGTCTAAGTGAATTATTTTTCATGCATCTGATTTTCTTATCCTGAAAGTTGATTGCATATAATAAATGCCACTTTTTTATCATCACAGAGCCATAGCAATTTTAACAGTTGTCCTTGTAATTGGGCTAGTGGTACTTAAATTGAATATGATGGTTTTACAATGTTAGAATACACTTTTTTGCACTGTTAGTTTACATTTTACAGCTTTTACACTGTTAGTTTACACATTAGCAACACTTTTAGAATTTTATAAATTTTATTTGCAATAATAAAGATTCATGCAGTAGCATCCAAAAAATGTGATGTAGAGAAAACTTAAGTTTATGCGAACTATTTGAGTTACTGCCTGCTAGAAAGATAAAAGCTAAGAACAGGGTTTGTCCTTAGGCTGAAGTTCATAGGCTTCATGGAAATGATTTTTGGTCCTTAAAAATCCTTAATTTCAGTCGAAATCTGCAGTAAGTCCATAATTTTGATCAACTGAAATTTCTGTCTATTTTTTTACGACTGCCACCTTATGTGTGAATTAGCATTTTGAAGGAATGTTTCTTTTCAGTTCACTGGCAAACTTAATTGGCTATTTGAATCGATTATCATTTGAATTTGTTTCTTCTGTAATATAAAGGGTGTGATACTCGAGTTTCTGGCCAAGAAGTGAAACATAAGCATTTCAAAATTATTCCTTTTTTCCTAATGAAAAGCTCATTAACAACGTTTCCCTTTTAGGGATGTGATATCTTTTGTGTGTGTGTGTGTGTGTGTGTTTGGTTCATTTAATTATGGCAAAGCACACAAGAACTATATGCCTTAGTGCAAGACTTTCTAAAGGAAACATGGTCGTATAAACGTTACACATAGGAAAAACACCCATGCAGTCAGCTTGTTTGCCTGGATTTAATTTTTGAAGCATTATAACGTTGATAAATTTAATTAAAATAAGAATAGTATATTAAAATTATATTTAAGAAATAACATTAAAAGAAAATATTTTAACTTTTCCCTGCCATATTGTAAAGTGACATTACTTTCTGTTTTGGCAACTTGTTTGAATGTTTTTAATATGAAAAATAAATAAGATAATAAATACTGTGTAGCATAATTTACATAATACTTCTTAGAAAATGCAAAATAGCTATTGTAATTATTTTAAAATATCTTCTTTTGTATTTTTTGGTGTATGTTTTTGTTTTGCTTTTTGATAAAAAAGAAACTTCTCTGTGAGAGGGTTAAAGGATGCACAATTCTTCACTGGGGGAGGGGGCAAAAATTCAAATGTACCCTGTCACATATCTTTGGGATGCATTTAGTATTCAGTCAATGTGGAATAAAGCCAATAAATATTCTGTGATGGTAGTGACAGGATCTCTGATATTCTTTCTGGTGAAGAATATGAATATTCTTTACTCAGTTACTCATAAATTCCTTAAGTTGATGAGGTATGACTGAAATAAACAGAAAACAATTTTAAAATTCATCTAAGAGACTACATAATCATTTTCCTGTTAAGGATTTTGTTACTCTATGTCTAACAGATGTAGTAATAGATTGCAGCAAACAGTCTAAAAATGTGGCATTGTAAAAGGCATGATTGTTGCAATGTATGATTAATTGCAATTGAATTTTGTGTGCATAGTATCATTTGATAAGGGTGAATGTAATTTCCTGCGCCATAGACAAAGTGAGTTCATGAATTTGATTCACTCTAATGCAAGTTGGGAAGTATGTATCTTTTCAGTGTCAGAGAATGTAGGTACAAAAATATACCTTTCCTCTGTTGTCAAATTTGAAAATTATTTGTTCCATTTAAATTTTGTTGCCAATAACTTCTCTGCATAAATATTTTGGTTGTTATAATAGGTCTAATAAGGCAAGTAAAGAGAAAGGTTACCCGTCAGATATACACACAGTAGAATTTCTGTAATCCACATACTGTGGCATCAGGGATTAAGCAAATTAGTGAATTTTGTAGATTATAGGTCATGCCTTTCTGAGTTTTGTTTGTTTTTCCCTTTCAATTTTTACATTAAATTTGGATTGTTTGCATATTAATAATTAACCAAATTGTACTTTCTGAACAATTGAATCAATATGTATTAAATACAGAACTTTTTTTAATAAATTTATATACAAACAAAGAAATTTTTGGCACAAGACAGAAACATGGTTTTGGAGGGGGATAAATGAAAGAGAATTTTTTTTGAGGAAGTGAACTTTTTTGTAAACATGCTGTAAAATATTTTATATAATAAAGAGAAACAATATATCCACCAACAAAATTACTTTATAAGTAACTTTTACACTTTTAAATGAGAGAAAAAAGTAGATAAATAAATAAATACACTGTTTGCCAAAGAATTCAGCAGTATGATTTTCTTTAAATTGAACCCTTATGCTAAACCTGTGATTATGTGTTGTGCATATGCTGTTGCATTAATAACATCACTAGGGGCTTATGAAAAATGCTGCCAGAGGAACTTTTGTATTATATTAAAAGAAAATTAGTTTTTTTATACTGTTGTTACCATGTTTTTGATTTTTAATGCCAGATTAATACTTAAGCTTAATGAAGAGCTGTATTTTTAACATTCTGTTCCTATTTGCTGGCAGTGTAATCAAGTTTGCATTCATTGCACAGAAGTAAATAAACTGATTCATGAGGTGCATTTCAGTTGAAATTCAGTATCTAAAAAAATACAAATAAATAAATACTTTTTGCATTTTAAGTGCATGACATTAATAAATAATTAAAAGACAACAGAAACATTCAAAAGTAACTTTCTAAAACAACAACTTTGCACATTCCTAATCCTTTTATTACTACAAAAAGAGAGTTATGCAGAAAGTGTTAAATAACTTTGATAATTAAATAAATGACTTCTTTAATCAAAATATGCCATAAATATAGTATAATATTGCTAAAAGTCATTTCACATTTTTATGATAGAAAAAATTGCTGTCTTACCATGCTAAATTTTCTGAAAATCTTTTCTTTGTATGTATGTGTGCATCTAAAAATTAGCACAGATTGCTAGCATTTGCAAGCTAAGTGGTTGCAAATTCTCTGAATTTTAATTAAAAATCCTTTCAATTGATTGACAGTGAAAGTTAATACTTGATCTTGTAGGATGTTATATAAAATTTGGGAAGTAATTGTACTTTTCTGAAAACTGTTCTTTCTTGATTTCTTTCTTAGTTGTGAATAGAGGAATTTAATCTCTGTGAACTCAGTCAGAACCTTCCAAAAGTATATTATGCATGTATATGAGGAATGTCTAAGAAGTTGGAATCAGAAAACAAGCAAAACAGGAGATGCAAAAAAGTCATGTTTATTGGCTTTACACTTTCGTGACGAGTTTTTTTTTTTTTAAACAGAAAAACTTTGGTAGCATAAACTGTGAATAGGGCACACTAGAATGCTAAAACTAAGATGTTATATTTTTAGGAAAATTTTAAAGTCTGATTTAGGAATGGGACATATATGTCCCAGTAGTCTTCAATGATAATTTTGTAAAGAAACCCAATGATTTTCTAGTCATAAAAATTTTATTATGAATATGGTATGGTTGGAAACAATCAATGCACAATGGGACATTACACATCGTGCATATTATTTTAGTGTGTCATTCCTTCTTTTGTTGTGCACATTTGTGGCACTGCCGTCGTATTTTTGTTACTGGCAGATGGTCACCAACATTGAGTAAGTGTCGTGCTGTTTTGGATGGTTGGATGGGCGTCCGGTTCCTCTATGACGTTGATACTGTGCATGACATTAATAAGCAGCAGTTCGCCCTACTTTTGTTTTAATGGACGATAACGCACGTTCCCATAGAGCTGACATCGTCGATGACTACCTGAAGAGTGAAGGGATAGTGTGTATGGCGTGGCCAGCATATTCGTCTGACCTTATAATCCCATTGAAAATCTTTGGTATGCTCTCGGCTCCCACATCCAGCCACTCTTATTGAGCTGGAAACTGCTCTACGAGAAGAATGGCGATTGCTTAATTCTGCGGTGGTTGACCACCTATTTGAAAGCATGGTCACAAGGTGTAAACTTTGTATACAGATGAGGGGAGATCACATACCGTAGTAATGTCCTTTTTTTCATTTTATGCTGTTTATTTTCACTTTATACATAATTCTGTTTAAGTCTCCAGTATACCATTATCTGATAACTTAAAAAAAAATTTAATGTTGTTTTCATTTCTGCATATAATTATTGATTTTGTTTTATGCATAAATATATATGCTTCTTTCCTGCCAAATTCTGTGTCAATCAAAGCAATATTTGTTGATTTTTTTGCATTTTACATCTTCATGCTTAACTTTTGGAAGTAAGTGTATATACCCACTCTGTTACCTGTGTCGGGTAGCTGCTTTCTTTTTTTTTTATCTTATATGTTGGTAAATTGCGCATTTTTTTGCTTTAAAACTGATTGAATTATCTTGTTCTTATGTTCTTGGTATGGTTTATATGCCTTTAGTTAATCTGCATGCAATAGTTGTAAAATTATCAACAATTTAAAAGTTGTTAAAGTGCTACTAAGCCGCCATTTATTTACATTTGAAACTCTTAGTAGAATAGTGAATTAAGTCAGTTACTACACCAACTTCAGTGTCTTGTTGCTGAGTGAGACTAAAAATAAACTCACCTTTATGCACCGAAAAATCTGTCTTCCCGCTTCCTGCCCGCTGTCCAAATTGCATGTTTTTGTGTAAGAACTGTAATTTTAATTGTAAATTTTTTAAAAACTATTTTTTGTTTGTTTGTTTTTCTGTATTTTACAAATTTTAATGAAGATACTTTGAGTTTTTATGTATGCAAAGTGAGAATCTTGCTACAAAGTGAGAACAGAACTGATTGAATGAGAAGTATATCTGCAATGAAATTCAAGGAAATAAGTTTAAATGAAATGCAGCAGAAAATGTGTATAATTTAATAGGCCATACAAGGTAGTCATGTTGTATCAAATCAGGTTTTTAAAGAAATACCTTTACATAATTTTTAGAAATTTTGTCCATTGCAGGGCAATTATTGTATTTTTTTATGTGCTCCCATTTTACTGCTAACTTAAGTACTGTGATCCTTTTTTATTTTATAACATGCTTAAAGTTACACTTTTTATGCAAAGCAATTTTTTTATTATGATCATGTTAATTAAAATTGAATAGGACTTAAACACAAGTATCAGAAAATCATGCATTATCAATATTTTAGCATTGGTTTTGCATGGTTATAGAAAGCTAGGTAATGAACTTTGATATACAAAGACATATAGAAGTTAATAATTATCATTCTAGACTTACTGTGTTATTGTTACTAGTAGTAATATTATTATTAGTTGTAGTAAATGTTAATTTTTCATGCAGTGGGCCTTATATATGCTTTCAAACTAAAATATAAACCTTACATTTATGGGATATTTGGAATCTTTTATATCATGAAAAACATAATTATGATATTTATGTGCAAGAAGATGAACTGGTTGTTCTATTTCATTATTATAGTTATTAAAGTGAACTCTCTGTATAATAATGGGACTATTGTATAATACTAGTTATTTTCCTTCAGATGTCTATCTGGTGGCTAATGAAGATAACAAGGAAATGATATTGAAACTTCATAGGTAATTACGCATTTCTGTTTCTTTCAAATAAATCAAACATAAATGAGAATTTTTTATTTTAGATCTAAAACCATTATCCCTTCCCCCCCAAAAAAAATATTAGTGTTATTGAGTAAATGTGATATGTGAATTTTTGATTCGTGTAAAATGTAAAATATCTACCTTTCTAATTATAAATTAATAATAGCGAAATTTCCTCCCCTCTTCATTCTAAAAGTAGAAATGCAATAATTTCTCTAATATAATCTTTACTTCCTTTAATTCTAAAAAGTGATCCGTCATCTGATCTCTTTTGCCTAGTTATTCATGGAATGTGATAAAATCTTAACTCAGCATCGAATATTAATCTGTTGTATATCTGAAATTTATTTCACTTCACGTGAACATTCTTGTAATGTAATCGTGCCTTGGTATAAAAGGCTTTGCTTTTTATACCAAGCCAATCTCACTCTCTTCTCTTTGCTCGCCCTTCAAAGCTTGCTGTTTTATAAAAATAAAATTATGTGTTCAAATCAGCATCCACACCTGGAAGTTTCTAGTTATGCATTCATCTACCCTGCCAAGTTATTACAACAAGGTTCTTCTAAGTCATTACAATTAGTCAACAGTGGATCACCTCAGGGGAAAGTCTTGTTTCACTGAAAATTTTAATGCACTGAACAATTTACATAACTTATGTGGTAACAGACAATTTTGCTGCTTGCAGAATTAACAGAACTCAAATGTTAAAAGTATCGTTAAGCAGTTAAAATAAGGTATCCACAAGACGAAGTCTGCCTAAAGTTTTCGCTCAGTCCCTCAACTCATGCGAGCAAACATAGTTAGCAAAGGTTCAAGTAAACTTAGAAAGTGGATGTAAAAAATACTAAAATCAGTGGTTGCTGCCTAAAATTCTTTGCTAAATTAACAAATTCTGTTCTTATACTAATTTGCTTTCTGAATAATTTGTTAATGCATTAACTAATTTGCTTTCCGATTGGAAAAAAATTAAAATAGAAATGATAGCACAGGAAAAACAGTAAGAAAATTGTACATAAGCCTAAAACTACAGCTTCTCCAAAATAGAAGTTTTAATAACAAAGCTGAAATACTTATACAATTAAAGAACATGCCCTGATGCTTACATGGCTAAGTTACAAATGTTTTGCGTTCAATCTTTTTGTGGTATGACAGATATAAGTGCAGTAGTCCAGTTTTCCAAATACTTCTCAGATAGTCTGTCAGTTGTAGCAGTCCAGGTAATTTTGAACCTCATAGTAATAGTACTAGGCAGCACCATCTTGGTCAAGTATGAAATTGTCATATGTTTCTTGTAGTTGATGCAGCAACCTTTCAGTAACATGTTTTGGTAAGTTATTACATGTGCTGTTTTTATTCTGGAAGAATAATGGTCCATACACACTTTTTGCAGGATACCACACATAAAATCACTTTCTGTGACATGGAGCTCACTACAGCTCTTGAGTTTTAATTCTGCCACATAGAAATGTTATGTTTGTTCACCATAACTACTAATGTAAGAATGTTGATTTATCATTGAAAATTAGTTGAAGGAATAATCAATTTGTTTTTATTAACTCTGTTGCTGCATGTCTATGCATATGATGAACTAAGGCTCATTTTCACTGAGGTTGTTCAATAACTGCAGCTAATAAGGGAACAGCTTTGAACATTTATGTAAACTATTTCATACAGTTGGTTGTAAAACTTGTTTTAAACTTGCTTGACTTCTTTTGATTAAGCAAAGCTGTTGATTTCTTTTGGTTAAGATGCAAGCCTCATGATCATGAGTCACTCTTTTCTATGACACAGGTGGTCTTCCAGAATTTTTTTTCCTTATACAATTAGACACTCTCCTTTAATTACTTGCTCCCTTCGTAGATGGATTACCTTATAGATGGTTGTTTACCATAGCATATTATGAAACAGTGCTATGTCACAGTAATGGAGTTTGTACAGACTCAAACGCACATAAAACCTTTGCTGTCTAGCTAGTGGCCATATTGCGTGTATGATGCTAGGAGTGTTTACATGGTGCTAATGGCATGAAAACAAATAAAAAATGCAAATTATAAACGTAAGAGTTTCTGTATGAAACAGTATTAAATGCTTCCTGATAAACCAGCAGTTTTCAGTTTATAAAATTCTTCATCTGTTATTTTTTTAAGCTCACACTGTGAGTAAAAGATTAAAAATTCATACAACTTCTCAGATGTCAGCAGTAAAATAGGAGTTAATATGAATGTGAAGCGTAAATGTTTCAAATAAAAATTGAACATATATGATAGATGACATCATAACAAAGAGAAATATGAATTATGGAAGATATTTCTCCTGCTGTTTGATTTAGAAGTAGGAAGCAATTGTGAAAATTCCCTCTTGTAAAAGATGGTTATGTGACTGGGCTTTAAAATTGTATTCGGATGGAAGCACTTGTAGGGTTCTGCCATGTCTAAAAGCTTATCTCAATATCCTGCAGACCCTATTAGACTAGAAGGGAATTACTGCTTTAGTCTGAAGCGGATGACCAAGTCATAAGAACTTTAACGTAACCTTTTTATTTAACTCTTTGAATGAATAGAAGGCACTACTTGTGCTAGAGATGAATCTCTGCTACTTGTGGGTATTTAACGTTATTAATTTAAATTCAAATTTAGATAACAAAGTCTAAGACTATACTTAAAATTGACTGCTTAAGCTGGCTCAAGATAATTAACAGCACATATTTTAAACATTGGTTAGCAAGATGCTAAAGCTGTAATAACTATGACAGAGCTGGAGATAGTTTGTAACTGGAAGGTGAGGCTTACAAAAGCTGTAACTCTAAAACATTCAAACCTCAAATGTAAAACAACTAATTTGCATTCTGGCGAGGAGTATGGGAAGAAGAACTGAAAGTAGATGTTTAGAACATAATAACTAGCTAATTAACATAACATCCTACATACTTATGTGGTTTTGGCAATTATGCAACATTTCAACATATTAGTGACTGGTTTCCTTAGTATTGAAACAAGCTACTACTTTTATTAGTTATTGCTATTGTAATAATTACTGCTGAATTAATATTTTCCAAAAGCCATCAAACTTGTAATCTAACTGAATATTAATCTTTTGTTGTTCATATGTAATCAAAGATTGCAATAGTTGGATTTTTTTTTAGCAGAACTAGAAATAGTACTCTCTTATCATATCAGATTTTAAATTATAAATAAATTCATGATTTTCCTGCAAGTAGTAGGGGGGAAACACTTGCATTTACATTAACAAAACTGTGTAATCAAATAAGAGGTAATGATGTAATATAATTTAGAAAGGAGTAAATTCACTCTAGAATATCCTAAAGTTTGAAAACAGACTGCTATAAAACAATTTAAAAAATCCAAATAGAAAAAATTATCTGTACTTTTCATCCTTATTTTTCTTGTAAAAGTTTAACATGTGGTAGGAAGTTACACTTTCGCAAAAGTTTCACTTCTTTGTACTAATATTTATATATATTCAAGTAAAAATAAATTAAATATATAATAACAGTAGGATTACAATTTTATATGCAGGACAGTTTTATTTTTAAATTAATCATGATTAATGTAGAAATTCAATTTTTATATTACAGTTTAACATACTGCTTTTAGCATTGCAGTTTAACATATTGGAAGTGTCCTGTTTGCAACACTGGAGTCTTTTTTTCCCTCGCACTGATACCAAAAGCGAAGTAAAGATGAAAAATTTAGAGGAATCACTTGTGCATACCTTCAGAGAGGGTTAGTGGTATTTGGGGGGGGGGGATATACATGTTACTTCCTATATAAGGTTGAAAAAAAAAAGTAATTATATCTGTGTATATCATATTACATTTCAGTAGTAATAATATGTTGCATAAAAATTTCAAGTAAAAATTATTTTCATTTATGTGCTGTTATTAATTTTTAAATTTATTTTGCCTTCTTTAAGTCAAAATCATCACAACCTCAGGTCCTGAGTTAAGTTGAATTTTTAATCCTCTACTTCTCTACTGTTTTAAATAACTATCCTATGCTTTTATACATACATTTATTTTATTTTACTTATTTATGTATTCCTAGAAGGTTCATTGTATCATAATGTGAGGCACAGATTTGCTAAATAGCTTGAATTTTTGTATCTTAAATTATTATATTTACATTTAATTTAATTTAATTTTTTGAATCTGTCTTCCATGTGAAACTAAAATCATTCATTTGAAGACAGATTTTTTTTTTAAGTTTGATATGATTTCCATATTTTTCCTCTTTAATTCTTAAAAAGAATATTACCCAACTGCTTCATAAATTAGTTATTTTATCTCTGCATTCAAAGAGTCTGTGTATTGATTGAAATGTTTCTAATTTAAACATTCCTTCAATATTACATACATTTTGTGCATATTAAATTTTCCTAGTTTTTGTAATATTATTTATGTGACTATCAGAATGGAGATAGTAAATATTGAATTATTATAGCATTTTTAAGGGACAACTGATTCAAAATGTTTTTTTTTTTTTTTTTTTTTTTTTTTATTTTTTTGTCCTAACAATATTATCTAATCCACCTGAGAGTTTACATGAAAAACTTGAGTATGTTTACATGATCAAATTCGCTGAAACAACCTTCTATTTGGCGTACATTTACTAAAAAACACTCAATCGATTTCGAGGGCAACTACAGGTCCCTCCTCATCAGGAGAACAAAATATCTAGAAAGGGAAAGAAACTTCAGTAACAACTTTTTATACTCTCGGGTAGAACCACGCGTGAGGAGGGAACGCCATCTATCGGCAAAAATAATCATCAAGAATTATGCGCGAGAGTTGCCTCCTCACACGTGGTTCTACCCGAGAGTATAAAAGGGACCTGTAGCTGCCCTCAAAATCGATTGAGTGTTTTTAGTAAATGTACGCCAAATACAAGGTTGTTTCAGCGAATTTGATTGTCACATTGGCGTGTTTTTCTTCTATTGTATGTTTATATGGTTTATGTTATGGCTAGTTGTTTTGTTAAACTGTTTCTTGAAATTTTTGTAGATTAGGCAGAGTATCATTCAGGAAAATTAAAGAAAAGAGAGATTATCATAAACATAGGAACAGTACATCATGGTTGTATTTATCGAGATTAGCTGCTGTGAAAGAATTTGCCTTCATGAAGGTAAAATAAACATACATATGTGTATGTGTAATATACCATCTTTTCTTTTCTTTTTTTCCTTCCCCCTAAACCTAACATATTTGATTATCAATGATGTGTGTAACTGTAATCTGTATCCTTTCTCCTTTTTTTTTTAATATATATCATACAATTTTCAATTTTCCCAATTTTATTTCCCCTTTTCTTTCCTTTTTTGCTTCCTTCTACGAAGTAATAAGGAAGTATTGTAATCATGAAAATACCCATTTTGACTGCTATCAAATGCAATTTAATGATGGTTTTTGCATGACATCAATATGTAAGGACAGAATAAAGGACTCTATTTCTCAAACGAATTATAAAGCTGATATAAAATGGATTCAGAAGAGAATTTTTCATGGTGTCTGTATGTATGTACGTATTTGGCATAACTCAAAAACGAGTAGCCTCAGAATGTTAAAATTTTGCATATAGGACTACTATAACATGTAGATGTGCATCTCCTACTTTGGTTGCAATCAGCTGCACCAAAAGCATATAAATATATGTACTTATATATATCCACTCTATTATTCGGCTCAGTGAGCTCAATTTCTTTATTCTTATATGTTTGTAAATTGTGCATTTTTTGCTTTAAAAATTATTGAATTATATTGTTCTTATCTTTTATGCCTTTAATAAATTTGCATGCAATATTTGTAGAATTATCAACAATTTGAAAGTTGTTTAAGTGCGGCTAAGCCTAATTATTTTCACCATAGCAGCCATATTCATTTACATTTGAAACTTAGCAGAATAGTGGATTTCTTGCCAGTTTAGAGAAACTAAGCTTCATAATACCAGCAAATAGCGCCTTCTTTTATTATTGCAAATTAAGTCATGCTTAATCCATTCTGTAATGTATTTGAGGAAATAAGTGTTTAAGATTTACTTCATAATTTTTAATATAGATATTTTGAGTTTTTATGTATTTTTGCCTTGTTGCGAAGTGAGATCTGAATTAATTGAATGAGAAATACTGAATCATCTGTAAAAAACTTTTTTTTTTGTTTAATTTCTTTTATACGTTACTTTAGATTTATTATAGTATTTGAATAGAATATGTGGCAGTGATTAGATAATTCTTCAGATTATATAATTTTTGTGCATTTTGAGTTATAAAATGAATAAGATGTAATGCTGTTAAGTGAACCTAGCACCCGAGTGTCACAATTGTAAACAAATATAGTGAATTTTAAAAGAGTGCATTTGTTGTACTGTGGTTTATGCGCTATCGATGAAGTAGATTTAATTCAATCCATAAAGTTTAAATGAAATGCAAGAAAAAAATGTGTATAATTTAATATTCCATACAAGGAAGTCATTGGTGTACACAAAAGTTTTTTTCTTTCTTTTTTTCTTTTTTTCATTTACATAAAAATATTACATTTATTTTTTTAATGTTGGCTTTCATTCCAAGTATTATGCTTTTTAAAATGACCCATTGTAAATATTTTGTGTATATTGTTTAAAAATCACGTATTTGGGGAAGCATTAGTAAGGTTTTGGATACAAATATCCCATAGTAATTTTCTTGAATTATAAGTTTATTGTCTGTAGTCTAGCCAGAGATTTTTGTGGCCACAGTGGGAGTTTGCTGCTCTTCTAAATGCACACCAGCTATGCTGCAAAATATTGAAATGGCATATATAGGAAATAAATTGAAACATTGTATTTATATTTGATAAATGTTTTCAAAGTTCTTAAATGCTACTTTTCTCATCAGTGAATCATTGTTCTCAGAATCGGATTTGCAGTCAGTTGTTGTTCTAAGTACAGTATAGTAATTAACAATCTAAGAAAAATGCAAGACAAAATTTATCTTTTTGGAAAAAAATCGATTGACATCAGTAAACTGCCAAATCAAGGCTTTTGTAACAGAGAAAATAACAATATTTACTGTTAATCTTACCGCTGTAAATATATATACAGCATCACTATACAGAAAAGAATAAAATTTGCAATGAAAAGTGCATAACATAGCAATCTATATCTTATAAGGCACTGCATTCTGTAAAACATTGTTTGTGTAGCAAAATAGGCTAGAAATTAATGTCCCTTAGCATTACTTACAAGTAATAATACCATCTGCCTTAGTGATAAACTCCAGTGGTATTTAAACTCACAGTACAATATTTTGGGGTTGTAAATAATACTTTAATGCTATTATAAGAGCTTTTACTGAAGAATTCTGTTTTAGATACTAATGTAATTTAATATTCTCAAATATAGTTTTCCCCATTTACATCATATGTTCACTTTGAAGAAATATTTTGCATATTGTGAAAACCTTTCTTGTCCTTTTAGAGCCTAAATCAAGTAAAAAACACATTATACACTTAATCTTATACACCTTCTTATAACTCCATTATCACATTCTTCTCCCTAGTTTTTCTTTGAATTCTTTCCTAACCAAACTTTTGATGATTATTTGTGAAAAAGAGCTACAAGAATATTAAAATTGCTTCAGATACCACAAATGAGTTAGCCAGTTCATTACCATAAATGTCAAAGGGAGCATGCATGCAGAATGATTTAATCGATCGATTTCAATATCAGTAAATATATTTTTAACATTTAGAATGCTATACATTCTATTTTTAAGATGCTATAGCTTGCAGAACATTTCAGCTGCCACTAAAAACTTTAATGATGTTATTGTCTTGAAATTTGTTTGTCATATTAATGATAGTAACTGAAAAAGAAATTATCTGTTTATAAAATTAAAAAGAAAGTATAAGCATAAAAATAAAAGAACTTACATTGATAAAAATATGTAATTCAAAAAAAAATAGTGGAACCCCTTTTTATTGTTAATTTTTATTCCCTTAGGATCATAAGTGCTTCATTATTTTAGAAGTTGTTTTCTCCCTCCTTCCAGTATGCCTTTAATGGTGTAACGGTAGTACGCAGCACATCGAGAGCATTGAGAGGTCTAGGTTTCATATTTTTAATTTAATAATTTCTGCAAGTCATCTGACTAGATTTTAAATGATGGTCTAAAATCAGGAAATTTCCAAAATCCAGAATACACATACACCAATCTCTTGGTGATGATGCAATGAAAGATGTAAATCTCTTATTTCTCACATTTTTGTTTTTGGCATGTTCTTCCCCACCCCCATTTTTCTCACAGATTGCTGCTGTGTTTCTGGTATTTGGTTTTTACATATATTTATTTCCAAATTGAATATCTGGGTGCAAGATATATGTAAAACAAAATTCGAAATTTAATTCTTCATTTTAATTTGGATATTTCCCCATTCTGTTCTAAAAATAATAATTGCTTGAAATAAATCTCTCTGAACTGGATCATTTCAAAATTAATAACCTTCATCATATGGCTTATGCTGGTGATGACATAAGTGGTTTTACAAACTGAAACTGAACCAACTAATAAAAATTTTAGAGAGTTATGTATTAGCCAGTAAAATTTATGTTGAAATCAAAACTAACTCATTCTGAATCAAGACTTAGTTTCAAATACATCACACCTCACTTTTGCTTCTACTTCTAGCAAGACCTGATAATACTTGCTGCCTTCAAAGTTATATTTTTAAAGTATAATGGTACTGATTTCATTCTCCAAAAAATGTTTCCCAATTTATTCATGTTGGTTTATTGAAATGCTTGATTGACTACATAAAAAGGAATATATAAATCTATCTTGACTGCAAGTTTTTTCTTCATTATGCATTTGCATGTATCTTCAACTTATCCTTATATACACAGTTGAATCTCTGTTCACCAACCCAATAACCAATGTAATGAAATTATTCGATTAATGAGAAAAGAGTAGAAAAAATGCACTGAAAATCAGTAGCATTCGTGAATTTCCGCATCAGTGGTTGGTCATGGCCTTTCTTATCAGTGATGGATCATTTACTAGTTTTCCTATTGTGCTAGTTCAAAGATGTGGTTTATGTGTGCTAAATATGAAAGTAACACTAACCTAATAATATTCATAGATGTATTTTAAAGGATAAAAAGATATGAAAACATCACTCAATATGTTTTGAAATGGAAAAATGCAGAAAACAAGTTTTCAAGTTTTGGATGATAAAATCAATCATAGTATAGATGTGGAAAACAGTCAGAATTGCAGTGATAAGAGTAATGCTGAGGATTGTAATGAAATTGACACAGACATTGTGAAAATTAGCCATAATAAAGCCTTAGTTTAGTGTTGATGATAGCAGAGGACTTGAGGGCTATCTGACCGTAAGGAGGAATGCCTTCATGAATAACATTTGAAGGGAAATTGACTTGTCTTCGCACTTGAAAAACCATGAAAACTTCCATTCAGCCATCATTCCCATTCTGGATTTAAATCTGGGTCAAACTACTAGTACCTGACATTTTTACCTCAGAGCCAATGGTGAGTACTGAAGTCTTGAGCGAACCTCTAATATTTAAAGCAACATTTTGATGCTGTGCAGATCTTTTGTTATTGTAAACTGACGTGATCATGTGGCAGCTGATAGAATTTTAGAACTACCACAACAAAGGGTAAGATACTTTTATTAGAAAGGGAAAAAAATATTTTATAGAAATACATGTTAGGAAATTTGACATAATTTCTCAAATTGCTTGAACTTTGATGGAGTTTGTTTATTCCAGTTTTTTTTTCATGAACATTTTTTTCAGAAAATAAATTCTTGCATGGACTGTTTATTTAACTAAAGGAAATTGCTTTTATGCAATGAAAAAAGGGTTTGTTAAAATGTTGATATTTGTGTACTTATTTCCAAAGTTTCAAATAAGCATTTTTAGAAAACATAGTCATATCCAAGGTGACTCCATTGTCATATCCAAGATGCAACTCCAGTTACCTTAGGTAATGAGAGATTCTGTTGTATGTATATAATATGGTTCAGTGCCTTCTTTTTCCATTGATATGTAGTTTTGTTTGCTGAAATATGTGTCTTTTGTAGATTCCTTTTTCATTGCTCTGTAAATTGGTGATAATATATGAACGATTTCAGATGATAACACCATTGGCAGTAGTTTCTGAACCGCAAAAGGACCATTGCTGTTAATAAATAATATTTATATTTTTAGTATTTAAAACAAATTATTTTTAATATATGTAAGTAAATAAATCTGAACTTGTAATAATTTGCACAGGATTTGCTTATATTAATTTATTAAACATATCATTAGGCTTTATATGACTATGAATTTCCAGTTCCAAAACCTGTTGATTTCAATAGGCATGCTGTTGTTATGGAGGTTGTGAAAGGATATCCACTGTAAGTTGAATATTTATTAATATATTTAATGTGGCTTTTTAATGATAGTACAATAAGAGGAAATGAAAAAAAATGACTATGTATAAATTATAATATAGCTTTCTTAAAATGATTATTTTTAATTCACCAACATACAATTCTTGCATTTTTTGGGGGGTGTTCATTTGCAAAATATGTATATTCTTATTTGTGTGTCATGTTTATTATATATCTTATGTTTTTCTACTGTAATCTTAAATTAAAAAGAGTTATAAGACTAAGTTATGTTGCTATATATCTTAAATTTTAAAATTATAGTTTTGAGAATTGCAGGATAAATATTTAACTTTTCTTTTTATCTAACCAGTCTTTTGTTATGTTCTATCTAGAAGTGATTCACATGTTTCTTTTTTTTTTTATTATTTACTGGAAATTTTAAAATTCAGATGTTGGCAAAAATAAAAAGTTCAAATGATGTCCAAATTCTGTAATACTTGTTTTGACATAAAGTATAAATAACATCTATGTAGTTTAATGGAAAAAAATTGTAGTATAATATTTTTTCCCTGAAATATTTACCTAATTAGAGTTTTAAATTTTGTTCTTAAAAATAAAATATCCGAATCCAGCTTTATTAATTTTTTTTAAGATACCAGATTCATGAAGTTGAAGATGTGCCTGCATTATATGATGAATTAATGAACATCATTGTTAGACTTGCAAATTATGGACTAATTCATTGTGATTTCAATGAGTTTAATATTATACTTGATGAGGATGATCAACCAACCCTAATAGATTTTCCACAGATGGTATCAACTTCTCATCCAAATGCTGAAGGGTTAGTTTTTTCAGTTAATAATATTAAATGGTGAATAAATTGTGATTATTCTTATTTTAAAAATTGATAAATATTATAGAATTTTATTATATAATTAGTGTTTAATGTAGTAGTATTTATTAGTCTTAGTTAAATACTTTCCACATTATTGAAATATTTTTTATATTAATGTGTTTTGTTCTGAAACTGTACAGATTAATGGTATTTCACAGCTGCAACTCTACTAATTTTCCATCACATTTCCCAGTCTTGTATGAGATTGTAAAATTTCCCAGATTTTAATTTACAAATTTTACCAAGGAAACTGTTTCCCACGAATAAATGTAATTTAAACTGTGGAAATTCTGTTCCCCCTTCCCTAATGATTTTCAGCATAATTTTTTATCTTAAATTTTATTTGATATGAATTGTCTTAATCTGTTGTAAACATTTGTTCAATTTTTTATGGAGATTCAGTCGATGTTTAATCAGTTAATATTTGTATTTAATTTTGTTTTACATCAACATATGGTGTATTGTCAAGTTTATCCACATAATAGTATATACATTAATTAGTAATTTAATTCCATTGTATTTAAAAACACTTCAATAAATAAAAGCTTTCCTTTCCCTGTTCAACATTTTTCTCATATAAAAGTCTGAGAAAATTACAAAATGAAATTAGCATGTGAAGTTTATCCTAAGTTTTAACAGTTATCTTTAGTTAAAGCTACTTTCCTATCCTTTCTAATTTCAGCTTACAATTTCCTACCAGAATGTGTTTTTAGAATCGCATTAAATGCAAATGAGTAAGAGTAGTATTTAAGTCGAAGTTCCATTGACTTCGTTAAAGAGCTAGAGTTTCTGACTAGCGTGTGTTCACCTTTTGGTTATATCTCTCTCTAAGCTATTACCACACTCGGCCATACTTCAGGCCCTTGTTAACTTCTCCAGCTTAATTGAGATTTAGGGGCCAACTACTTAGAATCTTGATAGCTTTGGTTATATCTTTTTAGCTAAGCATTAGTTTAGATTTATTTTCTTATTACTTAGAGTTCAAGCCCAAGTGGAGACCTTGCTGTATGCTCTGAAAAAGGAGCTGATTGTATACTCTATTTTGAATAATAAAAGAGTAATTAACCCTTCTTGAGCTTTACATCTCTGTTCATGAACTGAAGCGATTATTTGCTTATCTGCTCACAAGGTTCCTCACATTTAGCTGTTAGATGAAAGGTAGGAATCCTACAAGTGAAAGATGTAATTTAGAAAGAGTTTAGAATATCTAACAATATATTTTACATCAGGCTCGTATGTAGTCCAGAAAACTGAACCATGCATTATAAAATGATTTCTAGTTAGTTATGAGTTCTTTTGAAATGGTGGCATCACCCAGCTTAAAAATCTCCCAGAAAGTCTTATTTTCATGGTGAGAACCTTCCAAGTTTTCTCATTTTTAAGTTTGGCAGCTTATTTTCACTCTAAAATTTGATCATGATGTACATTGTTATATTAGTTGCCTAGAATTACTGATTTATGCTGTTGTAATATTTAAAATTAAAGAAAAATGCAACATGACATTTTGCCAATTTTTTCTCCCTGGGGGGGGGGAAGACCTAGGTTTGATTCCCTTGAAATCCATAGAATTTTATTTAAAATCTATTGAAGATACTTTTTAGCCTAATTTTAAATTTTATATTAGTGTATTTCTGTTCTAGTTAGTTGCCATGGTAAGTTTCCCATAATTTAGTTACTGAAAATAAATAGTAGAAAAGGTAAATGAGACTATTCTTGCATGTATACAGGTTTGTAATAAATTGAATGTACACAGATCCAATGATAGTTTGATAAGATTTATTTTATCAAAAGAAACACTTTGGATTTCTGGAACTTTCCACAAAGATAGTTGTACAACTCTTCACAGTATCATACAGTCAGTAGTTATACCTCAAACTACTAAGAGCATTAAACACAATGCAGTGCAAAGCACATCTAAAGTGCAAAGCTTACTTGGAGATATCTCATTACTCTGAAATCATGCTGAGCGAATAACTACTACACCTCCTGAGAAACTGATGTTACCTCCGATCTTATATAGTTTCCCCTCAGCTGGAGATATTTCCAATTCTTTCTGCTTCTCAAAATTACTGGAAGGCAGATGAGAGCCAAATACAAGTACAGCTACATAGACCAACAATTACTATTATTCGATTACAGTACCATTATAGTGATGCAGGGACCGAACCAAAACGTCACCAAACGGCCGCCAAGTATGACAAATTTTTGGTGATTTCTCAAGAAATTTGGTGACAAAAATTAGTCCAAACTATTGCCAGCTTGGTGAGTTTCCAAAACCATTCCCAGCTTGGTGAGTTTCCAAAACCGTTCCCAGCTTGGTGATATCTCGCCAAATTAGTGAGATAGCCATTTTCTCAATGTTAAATAGACTTGCCCCTGTATTCTTGTTTTTCTGACAGAGCTTCGTTTCTAGATTTTCATATTATTGTACCCCCCCCCCCAAAGAAAAAAAAATTAAATTCAACAATTTCACGTATGATTTCACTAAAATCATTTGTCTTTGAACAAAATTCGTAGCACTGTCATAACTTCTTTGTGTAAATGAAAATCCTAACTAGATAAAATGTAATTTAAACTTGTTTCAAAATTTTGTATTTTGCCAGCACAAGATATGGATCAAATATTTTTTCTGTAGCCATCATTCTTTCTCATTGCAACCATTTCCTGTTATTTTCTACACAAATTTATATCGATTAGCACTAGATTATTTTACTAGAATTCCAATACACATAATTATGGTGAAAATTTGAAGATTTCCTACAGTGGAGGAACAAACCATACTGTTTTTTCAGGAAAAAAGTATTTTTCATTTTAATGCTTTATACATGAAAAATCTCAAAATGAAGTTTGAGATTGTTTTCAGTAGCAGAACAATATTGTTGCAACAAAAAAAGTATTCATAAACGAACATAGTTCAGATCATTGAACTTTCTATTTATCCATATCTCCTGTTTTAATTTTTGGTAAAATTATCCATTTTTGATATGTGTGCATGCGACAATAAATAGCTCATGCATTCATGTACCACATGTAAGTTTTAATAGACACCTTATGATCAATGGTCATTTCACTCAACAGTATTCACCAGACTTTAAAATATAAATATTGATTATACAGATTTTAATTTTTCTCATAAAAACATTCTTTGTTACTTATGAATGGAACAGTTCCTGTAAGTCATATAGATAGTCAAAAAATGTGTTTAAACAACAACAAGAACAAAATTGCAAATGAGTTGGCATTATTTTGTAGATAATCAGAAAGTACCTTTTTTAAGAAGCAAAGTAAACTTCATCTGAGGATTTCCTAAGACTTCTTTTCTTGTGATAACCTCAGGTAAAGAAATATTTGCACAAAATTTCAACTTGCTAAACATTGAAATCTGTGATATAAAGTTAATTATAATTGACTGCGGAAGTCTAAAAGTTAAGGAGACACTAAATTAAACTTTAAGCTGTGTTTTTGTAGGTATTAATATTTTATTTGGAGGTATAAATACGTACAGTGTGGTCTGGATGGTCTTTCAGGCATATATTGGAAACATTTCAAATTAACAGACTGTTATGCCAGAGGATGTAAAACTGAAAAATTTGATTTGTGATATTTTAATTGAATATGAAATTTCTAAGAAAATTATTGTTGAGCAAGTAATAAAAAAAAATCCTTGCTTCATCATTTGAAGAGACTGGATTTGAAAAACCAAAGACTCAATTACTAATTGCAGAATTAAAAGAGAAAAGGCTGTAAAATTCTGGCAGACTATAAGATGAACAAAAAGTATGTAGCTTGCAATTTGTTCAAAATAAATTAAACAGGGGAAAAAATTTCCCATTTTTGATGCATTTTTAATATAATGCATATTTTTAAATATAATTAATAATGGGCTAAAATGATTTTCTACAGTCCAGTTTTGGAAAGGTAATAGTAATTGCATTATACATCATGTTATTCCAAATAAGATGGTCAAGCCACATTTTTCCAGGTTCCAGTAGAACTGCAGTCATATATTTGTATCAAGGAAGTAGAAATTGTGAGTCTCAGCTGAGAAAGCTGACATTTCTTTTTGTCAAAGCTGTATTTAATTTTTAGTATTCATTAATCTTCACTTTCATCACTAATAGGGCAGCTGTATTAATGATTTTGTTTTTTGCTACTTAGGCAAAGTTTCTAATCCACATTCTTTATTTAAAACGTAACAGCATATCAAATCATTTGAAAATGCTTTACGCATTAATTGTCCAATGCAGTATGAGTTTTAAGTTTGGATAAAATGATTTTATTTATTTATTATTTTACAGGTAAATTTTAATACTTTATATATCTTCTAAGAACAGTTTTCTTTCTTACTGCATGAAGAATGACTATATTCCTATCAATAAATACAGCTGTGTTTACTAAGTAATAATGAGAATGTATTTTTTAAAAAAATCCTACATTGACTACTAGAAAAAATTGCAAAAAGTCCTATATCACCTGGTATCACCTCACTAAATAAATGAGAATTGAAACTGAACTTTAACTTTGAAATAAAGCAAATGATTTTTAATGTTATGTTTTAAACCATTCAGTTAAAAACCAGTATGCTGCATGACAGTGCATTCACACCAGTTAGTATGCAATATGCGGTTTTTGTCTTTAAAATAAGTGTGTGTGCACAAATCTACCCCATTCTTCAGATTTGCATCCTTGACATAACTTTCTCTACTAAAATTGCCTTTCAAAGGAAATTTTTTAAAATTGAAGAAATCCAAAAAGCTGGGGTATTTGTGATTAAGAGACATGCCGAAAACAAACCTCTGTAATCCCTCTTTTTATATTTGATGATGCCTTTGCTTATAAAGCAGCATATTTTGTATTCTGAACAATATTCCTCAATGTAAATTCTACAACTTATAGTTTCTTAATGCATTCTCATTTTTTAGTGAGACCATATTGTGCATAGTTGAATAATTAATAGTGCAGATCTATAGCTAACTATGTGTTACCTTATATTAAGTTTGAGTATTTATGAATTGTTGTTATAAGACAGTTTTTTTTAATCATTATTGTTATAAACACCAATTGTCTATGTCAGTATAATCTGTGAAAAATATTCTGACTTTTATACTGGTATAAAAATAGATTTAATAATCGATTCACCTTCATATTTCCTTTTAACCCTTATTTATATAAGGGAGGATAACTTTTATGGTTTGTCATCCTTTATTTTAATGATATTTGAAACAAAATGTGAAACCTTCTGGAAAGGTATTAATTTCTATATTTATATTTAAATTGTCTCCCTTTGGTTTTATTGCAGGAAAAAAATAATTTTTTGCCCAGTAACCATTTCTGTATAAATATGGTTAATGATTATGTTTTGTTTTCAGAATAAAATTATCATTCCTTTTTTTAATTTTAAAATGGAAAATCAGTGATATTACATTTACCTGTTTTATTAAGATATATTTGAATAATTTTCCTTTTAGCCTTGAACAATTCATCTTAATTTCAGTATTTATTAAAATAAATGTTTTGAAACAAATATTTCAAATTTTTTATTTTGTATAAATAAATGTCTTAATTGCATGTCAATTCTGAGACTAAATTTAAGTTTATTTTTACACAGATATTTTGAAAGGGATGTTACTTGTATAAGAACATTTTTCCAGAAGAGATTTGCATATGAAAGTGAATCATTTCCAAGTTTTACAGATATTTCGTAAGTAAAAAAAAAAAAAATTATTGTGGAATATGTAATAGCGAATAAATTTTAAAAATATTCTAATCGAATTTCGGCATTTTGAGACATATACAGCGAAATTCCAGTTTAAGGCATCTTTCTGCTTCCCCAACAAAAGTTAAACAAATATGCTATCTTTATATAATTACTAGTGAAAATTTCCAGAATTTTCTATTCTGAGCCATAGGAAACAATTTTATGGAATGTTGGGCAGTTTGGTGCATTTTTTTCAAAATTCATTTCATAAAGTTACATTGAACACATCTGAAATCATTTTTAAAAATTAGAATTGTTTTTACTTTTTGCCAACCATACACATGTAAGAGAGGTGATGTTTTCAGTCCAATAATCTGATTATGAGTTTTCAGTGAGTAAGCACAAATTATGGTCCCCACGACACTTTGTTACAATCATGCCTGTATGTGGGTGACAATTTTTTTGTCTATCTCATATCAAATTTCTTAAAATTTTTGTTTTCTGTATTTAAGCTTTCTGCATTCATATAAGGAATTGATTAGCTTTTTGGTAAGATTGGACAACTGGAAGTGGCACTTGAAGCCAATACTTTCTAGTGGACAACAGGAAGTGATACTTGAAGCTCAAAACGTTTTGCAGCAGTAAACATAGCACATTGTTGCATAATATTGTTGCATGCATACGGGTTCATTATGGATTGAATGCACAAGTCGATAAAAAGTTAATAAAATGTATTCTTTTCACAAGAAATAAAAAAAAAAAATGCTGAAAGATTTCCTCAGCGATATCTGTACAATATCTCAAAAGTTAAACAAAATTTAAAAAAAGAAAAAGCGAGAGAAACTAATTCTATCTCACAGCGAAATCGATACAACCAATAACAGCATTAAGTAAACAAACAGTTTCCTTAAAACAGCTACAACTACTACTGAGATGAGGTGCTTTAATTCGGCTTTTATAAGCTTTTTAATTATTCACTAGAATATTCTGGTAAAACCTCAATTTTTGTGGATGGCAACAGCAATTATGAGATATTTAATTTTTAAATATTAAATCCACGCACTCTTTTATTTTTACTTTTCTGATGTAGCTTTCTCTTCAAAAACTGTCTGTGCTGCACGGGAAAAATAAAGCAATTTTAATTACAATTCTAAATAAATACAAAATCTGAAAAAGCATTATTTACTGAAACCTAAATATCACAAGGATGTACATGCAGATGAAAAATAATTTTAATTTTTTGATACTATAGAAAAAAACATTGGAAAAAAACTAAATTGTGATTTTCGTCATTCCTAAGAATTTATTTTAAATATACACTGGTTATCATAGATTAAAAAAAAATCATGATTTCTGAAAAAGTTACATGTAGAATTTAATGAAACATACCCACAATATACAACACATAATAAGATATAAAATAACATAAAAAGAAATTACCAGAAAATTACAGTACTATAGAAATTAGCACATGTATAAAATGAACAAATCGAAAGTGTCAGTTTGCTATAGGAAAAGTACCTTCTGTATGAAATATGATCGCCTCTAGAAGCAATACAGCACGTACAGCGATGTGTGGTGCTTTCAGTTGTGCGGTCTATCAGTTCCGTAGGAAGCGAGAGCTATTGCTGTTGCAAAGCTTGAAGCCTCAATTGTGTGTGTGTGTCTGAAAAAAATATTTATTGAAGCATGATCGATGGACTAGTAATACACTGGTTCACAAAAATCACGATTACGGAAAACGTTACGCCTAGAATTTTATGAAACTTGCCCACACTATACAACACATAATAAGGTATCAAATAAAATAAAAAGAAATTACCAGACAATTACGATAGTATAGAAATTAGCACATGTATAAAATGAACAAATCGAAGGTGTCAGTTTGCTTAATTAAAAGTACCTTCAATATGGAATATGATCGCCTCTAGAAGCAATACAACACATACAGCGTTGTGTGATGCTTTCAATTATGCGGTCTATCAGTTCCATAGGAAGGAAGAGCCATTGCAGTTGCACGGTTCTGAGGGGGCAAATCGAGAGAAGCTAGACATATTTCTAAAGCATCCCAAATGTGCTTGACAGGATTCAAATCCGGGGATCGAGCTGGCCTCTCCATGCGCATAATTGTTTCCTGTTGAAGATAATCATCTACGATGCGAGCCCTGTGTGATCTTACATTGTCATCCTGTAACAGGAAAGCATCAATTATTTCCCTCGCATATGGGCACACGTAAGCATCAAGGATGTCAACTCTATAAACCTGAGCATTCACGGTTCCCCTTGGAAAGACATGGAAGTCTGTGCATCCACCCAAAGAGATGCCACCCCAAACACAGACAATGCCTCTTCCATATGCATCTCTTTGACGGATGATAACGGGTTCCAGGTTCTCTCCATATCAAATAACACCTACTATCGCTTTCTAGACTAAACTTGGACTCATCCGTAAGAGAACAGCCCTCCATTGATCAGGTGTCCAGTGGACACGTTGCCGTGAACAGCATGCAAATGGCTTGTCACCTCGCATACAGACCATCTTCGTGAAGCCTTCTACAAACAGTTGACGTTGACACCAACCTTTCGGTGGCTGAAGCAAGGGAGGATCTAAGAAGAGTCGGAGTAACGGTTCTATTCCTGCGTGCACATAATGTCAAACATCGGTCATCGGCGCTCGTCATAGCAGTTGGCTGTCCTTGGCTGAACCTCCTAGATGCCGAATCTGTGGTTTGAAATTGCCTATTGAAATTGCCTCCAAAGTCTATGAACCACAGAAAGACTCACACTTAGCCATCTGACCACTTCTGTTTGACTTTGTCCTGCCTTTAGTTTCCCAATGCCTTTCCATCGTAGTTCTGCAGGCGAATGATGCCTGGAGGTCATTGTTACGAATTGGCTATCTCAGATTTCTGATATCACTCTCACAGTGAAATATGTGGGCTTGCTCTCAAACTTGTACTTTTATGCTCCTCGCAGATGACATATTCTGGGTGCTGTGCCACTAATTTGCATATTGCAGTTTTACTCAGCTACTGTTACTTGGCAACATATTCAAATTTTACACGGTTTGGCGCTTATTTTTGTGATTTTATCTTAATTTATGATAACCAGTGTATTTTTATTTTCTTTATTTAAAAACGAGTTGAATTATGTGTTTTTCAACTTCCCAATAAAATGCAATTTATAATAAAATAAATAAAGGGGCAAACATCTGATTATGTTGGTATAAATTTTGAAAAATCATTTTGTATACATGGCCAATTATATGTAATAAAATATAATCCAAAGTTTTGTATTACAGACCTTTCTACTTATTGGAACAGCAATTTAGATGTTTACAAGTGATCAACCAGAAGTGATATTTTATTTAAATCTTGTTACTGTTTAAAATGATGAATTCCTGGAAGGTCATGTGCTCTTTACATCAAATTTTATAATGCACTTAAACAACTCTTAAAAGGACACTGAGAGTAATTAAGTCAAAGAACATAATGTGAGAATGAAATTTCATATATCTACTAATTTTTGGTCTGTTTGTATCTACTTTATCATGCTTTAGAGTATAATGGAGTAATAATGAAGCAAGCAGTCGATAGGATTGTGACAGTCACGAAGAAATACAGCAAATCGCTCTCATAAACATTCTGTAACAATAGAAAATGAAACAAAAAATTCTAGTTAAGCCTGAAATAATAGATGATATAATTCAATAATTTTAAAAAATGGATGGAGAATGAAGTCTTTGAAATAATTAGAGACTTGAATATCACATTTAAAGTAATTATTTATTACATAAAATAAAATTTTTAAACTTCATCATACATTTTGTATCAACTATCTTTTATTTATTCTTGTGCTGACATTCCTACAATGAAAACTACATAAGGAAGTATGTGTATTATTTTTAGCCTAAAGGGGCAATTTGCCTAGAAGGGCTATTAATTTCGTTTTGGCATTTTGCGTCAGTTCACTTTTCAAATTGTTGCTGCTAAATAGTGGAGCCCTGCTTTATATTTAAAGAAATTAAATAATGAAGAATCTGCATAAATGTATGTACAGTAGAAAGTCCGAGATCCGAATGTCCAATATCCAGAGTGGTCTAAAATCCAGACCTTAAAGCCGCATACACATTTGATTTTGGTCTCTATAGTAAAATAAGTGGAGAATCCCGATTCTTAATTTCACTTTGGCACTAAATGAAATACCTCGTTATTGAAGAAACAATCATTTTAGTATAAATTTGTGTGATCAATAATTTGGCTCCATAGTTGTGTATCTGCTTAGCACACATCTCAAACTGAAACAATCTACATAGAAACATCATTGATTTTACACCTACTAATATTTTATATCCCCAATGCCAACCTGGTGAATCATTATGTATTATATTTTGCTTTCTTCACCATACATTTCTCAACACATGACAAATTGAGTATTGACTAATGCAGTGATGCCAATGCAATTTTTTTTAATATTTGTAATTGAATAACAAGGAGTTTAGAAGCTTTTTTATGTTGACTTGATGATGATCACAGGTTTAAGTTAAATGCGCTAAGTGTTGACGAGGATAAGAAAAATTTCTTTCCATATGCTAAAAATAGATTTTGTTAATGATACTCATAGGCCAAAAGATTACATTTAGTGCTATTTGAATTAAAATTAACTGATTTTTTATTCACATAAACCCAGAACTGGCGCCAGAGCTTGTATCGCCGCACTAAGTGGCAGAATTTAGGAAAGGCAAAATTTTTGGAATTTACAGAAGCACTGACTAACAAAATTAAGGGATGATAAAATTTTTAGAATTTCAGGAAAGCTTTGAGACCCAAAATTAAGGGGCAGAAAAAATTTAGAAGTTAGGGAGGTGCTTGATAGCAGAATTTAAAAACCGCAGAGACTGCATCAGGCTGCAAAATATCTAGCCCCAGCCCTCAATAAGCTTAAGTATATGTGGGAATTTATTTATTCAGGACCCAGAAAAGCATGTGCAAGAAATAGGCGTAAGTATAATAAATAACTAAATTAATACAATTCAGGCTTAATTGTCTCAGTACACGTTAGAAGCAAGACAAAATTTAATGGAACAACATGTCAATCTCACGATTCATAGCCAGTTATGTATAGCGGACGCTGTTAAGCTAAGCTAAAATTATACTTTACTGATTCCAAAGAATTTCAGTTAATACAGCAATTTTAAGAAAACTAAAGTTTGAACTTTCGATTATGTTGAAAAGAGTCTCTAATTCTGGAGCTACAATAGGACCTACAAAGCGAAAGCATGTTTTGATGTCCATTAAACAAAAAGTGGAATTGTATAGGTATATCTGTCTCAAAATTATGCAAGGAGTATGGGACTGGAAGTCAACTTTATAGATATAACAGAAAAAGGAACTTTATGAATTTTTCAGACACCCCACTCACAATGAATAACACAAAAATTATTCGCTATGCTAAAAGTGATGATCATGACAAAGTGATGATTGAATGGTCAGACAGCATTGCAGCGAGGGCGTGTCATTAACGAGTCCACTGCTAATGGTTCAAGCCAAAATATTTCATAAAGAAATAAACTTAAAAACTGAGTACACATATTTGACAGATTGGTTAACCAAATTTTAACTCGCTGTGGTATAATGCAATTAAAAATTTCAGGTGAAAAAGCTGCAGCTGATACTGAAGCTGCTGAACTGTTTGCAGATGAATTCATTGAACTCATTAATAGTGAAATGTTATCTGCAGGACAAATTTACAATATGAAATGAAACTGGTCTTTTCTGGCAATATGTACCACGAAATACCTTGGCAACCTCTACAGAAAAGTCTCCAACTGATGTCAAGGATTCCAAAGCTAGATTAACAATTTTAGCATGTGCAAATGCTGCAGGAACTCACGAGTGTAAACTTCATGTAATCAGAAAAAATACACGACCTCAAGCACTTAAAGGAGTAAACATTTTCCCCGTTATATATTGTGCCATTAAAAAGCACGGATGACACAAGTGTTAATGTATGATTGGTTTGAAAATGATTTCATACCCATGGTTTGGCAAAATCTGAATTTGATTGGTTGATTTACCTGATGATGCAAAAATTGTCTGATTGTAGACAACTGTTTGGCTCATATTCTACTTAATGTTTTTAATGAAAGATAATGTATCTGTTATTCTTTCCTCCAAACTGTATGTCCCTCATTCAGCCTGTGGATATCGAAATAATGAGCATGCTGAAATACAAATATAAAGTAGCATTTTTAAAATCCATGTTAAATTTCTTGAATAATGGTAAAACTATTCAAGAATTTTTGAAATATTTTAGCATAAAATCTGGTGTATGGAGCATCATAAGATCGTGGGAGGATGTGCCTCCAGATACTTTAAAAATGCTTGGGATAATTTAAAGCCAGCTACCGTATTTCATGGTGAGGATGATGGAGATAATAGCCATGAATTTGAAGGCTTTTTGGATATCACAAACCAAAGGTGAAATTTTCCATATCTTAAAGGAAGATGATATAAAAGAAGTTTTTCGTTGCGATGACAATGCCTCAATTATCAATCAATTAATGGATCGCGAAATCTGTAGTATGGTTCTAGATCCAGAAAATACTGCTACCGATAGTGAATAAAGTGACAAAGAGTTTATTGAAAAAAAAAATTTCAATTGACAAGTTAGTCGGAATTCTTGGCACAGCCACTACAGGACCTTAAAGAGTGGAACTTTGTAACTGAGCAAGAAATTATGTCTGTCTATAGAATTGAAGAGAAAGTGTTAGCACAAGAAACAAAGCAATTTAAGCAATTTACCTTCAAAGAAGTGTTTAATAAAGTAAACAAATACATATTAAGCATTTTTTTGTAAATATTGATACCCTTTAGATCATAAATGCTTCATTATTTCATAAATCACAATTTCATATTTTAAATTTTATAATTTTAACATACCATTTTACTAGATTTAAACTGATGATCTAATATGCGGAAAAATCTCAAATCTGGAATCGCCGAAGTCCTGACGAGTCCAGATCTCGGACTTTGTATTGTATGTTTCTCACATTGTGATAAAACAACAATACCTAGAGCCATCAAATTTTGAATAATGTACGTCTCCACCTGAATATGGGCATCTGGAAACCCAAATATAAAATTTGCTTTATTAGCTATTTCATATTTTGTAAAGCATTTAAGAGTTTTTGATTAAGAAACTCAATGATTTCAAAGCGAGCAATGGTAACACTGTATGGGGGAGACATTTTTATTTTTTATCTCCTGCGTGCGAGACGGTGTATCATAAATTGTAAAGATATGCTCTTTTTCAATTATTTTATGATATTGCTGTTGAATTGAATTTTTTTTTCAATACTTGTAAGTTTTTGTGCTTTTGAAATTATTGCTTTTTATTGATGGTCCAGAATGGTCATTAAATTGGGATTTGAGTGTACTGCAAAATATACAAGGTTAGTGTGAGAAACTAACGGCTCTATTTCAACATAACGTGCTTAAGCTTATTAAGCAAATTACTTAAGATCTTGTAAGTGCAGAATTGGAATTTTATTGTAGAATATTTAAAAATTATGTTTTTGTATTTATCTCATGAAAAACTTCGAGCTCCATTGATGTGCTTTAAACTTGATGTAGTTGATTGCTTTGTTATAGTTAAATTTGCAGAATTCTGAGATTCAGATAGTGTTATTTAAGATGTCTATTATATAACAGTTTTTTTACTTTTGAACATCACTATTATTATTTTTCTTGAATGCTAAAACATAAAACCTTGTACCTTCTATTATTAGATGGGAAAAAAATTTTAAAGGGAGGGCATTGTAACTGATGCAGTGGTTTTAATAAGTTACTATGTAAACAAGTATTGTTTTAGGATTTAATGTGATAGATAAGTATCAATAATTAATCTAAACTAATATCAGCTTATTCATATTGTAAACAAATGTGATTATTCATACTGTAATTTTCAAGTTTTACTCAATATTTATCAAAGCTTATGTTTTAACTAGATTTAAGTTATACCAACCAGATTTCTACTAATGTTTGGAATTTTAATTCTTATTTATCTCCATTGTATAACTTTATATGTTACTTCAAAAAGGAATCCATAAGTAGCCAAGTGGATAAAACCACTTACAGACTATTTCAAATTAAAATAAGCTCTCAGGGGCTAACTTCGTGAGTACAGGTGTGGCAATCCCATTGTATTGTAGCTCTTTAGGGGATCATCAGCTTTGTGAGACGGTTGTCACGATCCTGGAGCCTCAGGGAAGAGCCCCTTTTTCCTATTTGTCCTTCTCTTCTCTACTGCTTTCAACTTTATTTTATCCCTTGTGGTTTCCCTCTTTAGAAGTTGGGGTTTGTTATCAAATGTTATTACAGCTCTTGTTTCTAGCTTCAAGTGATAAGAAAACTGCATTGCATGGAGACCTGTGTTGCTGGAAAGGAGGGTCCTTGTAGTTGAGAAGCTAAGTACTGTCCCCAACACACTGCTTCAGCTAAATGGGAGGCACTCTTGTGTCTTCACTTACATCTATCAGCTGGTCTCCCGACCTTTGTGTCAGCGGCTTGGGGATAGGCTTTTGGAAGTACCTCTTTCGAGAAAGCTGATTGTGGGGCTTTAGTTTGCATATAGGTCCGGCTAATCCTGACTCGGGAGTTTGTATTCCTTTGTTGCTTTCTGTAGTGGTTGGAGCAGTTAGACCCAAATTTTTTCTTTTCTAAATATGGCTAATTCAAAATGATCAATTGTATAATAAAGCAACTAACAGATGAACTGAAAGCAGAAATGAATCAAGTCCATCCTACAGCAGCTGAAGCTATCAATACAGCTAGTGCGAAGAGAATACGTATGTATATATACACGAATATATATACACTGTAAATGCAATTCGACAAACATACTGTCTTCCCTTCTTCATTGCATCTATCCTTTCTGGCAATCTGAAGAAGATGTCTTCATTCTTGATAAGCAAATACATACATTCATACACTAGTGAGCCAAGAAACATCAGGCATCTCCATTCTGGAGACTTGCTTATTGATATAGTTTCAACCATCGAATCAACTTCCATTCTGCAACTAACCAAACTTGGGCAAACTGTTAGCTAAAAAATCTTAAAACTTTTGTTGAAGCATGATTTCTGAAGTTGACTTTCTGTTGGTTTCTGAAGAAGAGATTGTTTCTAAGCTAGCTGAACAAAATATTTGTACTGCCAGGCGCATCAAGATGTAAGTTGATCATTACAAGTACAGGAGGAAGGTCAGTTGATCAATGCAAAACATGTGATCCTCACTTTCAACTTGTCTGATATGCCAAAGAATATTTAAGAAGGATATCATAGTTGTCTTATAAGACCTTATATTCCCAATCTCATGAGGTGTTTTCAGTGCCAGTAGTTTGGCCATTGACTCGATGCTCAATCATGAAAGTAGCAGCTGTACCACTGAGCCATTGTGTATTAATTGCAAGAGTAAACATGCAGCATTTTCACAGTCATGCGAAATCGGAAAGGGGAATCCAGGCAACCAGAGTGACAGGGAATATATTGTATGCAGAAGCCAGGAAGAAGATGAAAGTTCACAGCCATGAACAAATATGTGCTTCACCTGTGCTGTAAAATGAACTCCATCTGTTGCGATCAAACCTCTTTCAGTGTGTCCAGTATCCAAACATCAAAAACCAAGGGCCTGTAATGTAAAATAAGAAAACACACTTAATAAAGAAAAAAAGAAATAGTAGTGCAAAACAAAGCAAAAAATAGTAAATGAAGACATGATATTTGATTCCCTCAGTTCAGATAATACAGCTATGAAGAGAAGTTAGATATCCTTAAACACCTCCTTCCAAAGCAAAATAAAAAACAGCACTGGAGGAGCAAACATGAAAGATAATGGCCATTCTTATCTCATACAACTGTCACAGCTTCCACTATAACCTTAATAATATCAAACATATAATCGATATGCATTATACTGTATGCTTGGCAGTAAAAGAAACTATACTAAAACCTTTGCGAAAAGCTAGACTTTTTTTTTTTTTTGAGAAAAGTATATTTTCTTGTGCATCAAAAAGAAAAATTTAAAGTATAATTTTATATAGCAAGTTAGGCTTCAGAGCTATTTTCTCACTAGAAGAGATAATCCAGTAGGTTGCCCATGCCAGTGGAGATGTTGATCTCCTTGCCTCACTTGACTATCCATCAGATAGTCTGCATATGACAACATGCCTCCAAGCTGTCGCTATACAAATCAACTTTCATATTCTGGTTTCAGTCTGTTCAGTCTATTTGCCCCAAATGACTGCATCGATCAACAAGATTTGGGTAATCTCACAGAGCAGCTGCATGACCCTTTATCCTTGTAGGCGATTTTAATGTTCACAGCTCTCTCTGGTGAAGTAAAGGTCTAAATTCATGAGGTAGACAAATTGTACAAGTAATTCAGGATCACTTGAAATGCTTGCTAAATAATGATCAACCTAATTACTTCCATCAGCATACTAGGACCTTTCAGGTTATTGATCTTGCCATCTGTTTGCCTTCACTTCTGCCACTTTATTCATGTAGTGTCAGAAATGATCCCTATGGTAGTAGAGAATCTGTATCTCATTTACAGGATTGGAGATTAATCTGCTCCTGTCCTTGTAGACCTGCATGTTCTATTTTAAATACAGCCGACTGGGGACTTTTTTTAGCAGTTTCTGAGATTCTAACAGTGAACAGTGTCCTAATCGATGGAGCAGTTGAGAAAATTGCATGTACAATCATTCAGGCAGCTACAAAGTCTATACCTCTCACATCAAACATGGTGGAACTATGATTACTAGGAAACTCTGAGGCAAAAGAAAAAAGCTTGGGGAGTGTTTCGTGGATACCCCACTTTAACAAAATCTGATTGCCTTCACGAAAGCCAAAGCAAATGCAGAAAAAATAAGATGTGTTGTCAATAATACCGTCTATGTTAAGTAAAAGAGTATGAGAGAATTAGAAAAGGGTGTGGAATATATAAAGACCACTCACTTTCCTTTCTGGAAAAGGATGGCTGGATAGTAACACGGCAGAAATTGCAAATGCCATTGATGAGACCTTTGCTGCCATTGCAAATGGCAGCAATCACCCGCCAGCATTTCTTTCTTTCAAGCATCACTCCAAGAAATTTTCCCATTCCATTCAGTTCTAACTCAGAATCCTGTAATGGTGATTTCATCATGCTTGAACTTAAAGACAACTTTGTCCTAAACACGAAGATCTAGTTGATTATGTCAGTTATAAAATGCTGAAGCAGCTTTCCTGTCACTAGCTGCATTTTTCGCACTGTACAATCAGTTGTGAAAGAAGCACATTTTTCCTAGTGCTTAGGGAAAAGCTTGTGGTCTTTCCCATAGCCAAGCCAAGAAGAGACCCAAAGAATCCTTCCACTGACTGATAGCCTTTACCAGTTTTTTTCGCAGGTTGTTTGGAAAAATGATAAACAACTGCCTAGTGTTCTTCAAAAAGAACAACATAACCTCCCCATATCAGGGTAGTTTCGTAAAGGTAGAACAACCATCAACATTATGTTGCTTATAGAAACTTCTATTCATAAAGTTTTTTTAAAAAGAAACTACCTTGTTTCTATGTTCTTTGATATAGAAAAAGCTTATGATAAGATGTGGAGGTACAATATTTTGCTTGATATTCACGCTAGTGGCTTGTGTAATAACCCACCTGTTTTCTTTCAGAATTTCTTGAAGGCTAAGACTTCACAAGTAAGAATAGGCTCAGTTTTATCAAATACTTTGTACAAGAAGAGCATGTGCCTCAAGGCTGCAATCTAAGTGTTACACTTTTCAGTTTAAAAATAAACTCTGATCTAAAGAACTTCCTTCAACTGTTTCAAGTTCATAATCTGTTGACAATCTCCAGATAAGTTGCCAAGGGGTAGATAGGAGGTATGGGAAGACACAATTGCAGATCATTCTTGACAGGATCCAGACATGGTTTAGGAAAGATGGATTTGTGTTTTCAGAACAGAAGACCGATTACATGCAATTGTAGAAAGTAAATTGTGCATCTTGAGCCAGAACTTCATCTTAAAAGTTCACAAATTCCAGTAGTACCAAAAATAAAAATTTTAGGATTGGTATTCCTCCAAAAACTGACTTTCCTGCCACATGTTCAATATTTAAGAAAGAAGTGTTTTAAAATTTTTCATAAAGGTACAGGGGAATTTCACATGAGGTGCAGAAAATTGCTCGGTGCTCCATATTTACAGAGGTCTTGTCCATTTTATATTGGACTACTGCTCAGTTGTCTATGGATCAGTATGGCCTTCTGTTCTATTGAAGCTAGATCCTGTTCACCATCAGGCATCGTGGATTTATGTAGAGTTTTCAGAATTTCAAAACCTGTATGTTGACTGTTATGAACCTTCATTCAAGATAATGTGTGAACAGTTGTCTGTTATTTTAAAATTCTGTCACAACCTGATCATACTTGTAAGCTGGTTCTGTTAGATGATATATGTGAGCATCTGTTTAATGCTCAACCTTCTTGTGTGCCTTATCTTTCTCTAATGGTTCACTCACTAATTCAAGAACACACAATGGAGCACCCAAGCAATGAAACATTTTGAAATACCACCTTGGGAAAATGTTCAGTTTCAACTTCATGATATTTTCCAACATCTTAGAGATACTTACGAGTTGTGTAAAGGCAATGTTTTCTTAAGCATTGGCAAAACTGCAGTAGTTTCTGGATTTACTAATAGATCGAAAGCAGCTGGACGTGTTGGTATGTCATTGATTTTTGGAGAGCACAAGGTAGGCAGATGTCTGCCTCATGCTTGCCCTCATATCAGAATTAACTGCTATATATAGTGCACTGTCATTCATATCCTTGTTAAGCCAGAGAATGTTTATAATATATACCAAACTTACTTAGTGCATTAAAAGTGTTAGAATCATTTTTGATACTCAAAAGCCTGTCACAATAGATACCCTCATTCTCAATTTAAAATTAAGGAACCTTGGGTAGGAGATTTTGTATTGCTGGATACCTGGACATGTGGGCATGAGAGGTAATGAGCTGGCAGATGCCACAACAAAGTCTGCAATCGATTTGTCCAGTCAGCTTGTCCCTTCTGATGATATCAGCAAACAAAAAATCTTGGATAAATGGCAGAAACTCTGAGATGATCAGCTTCATAATAAACTAAGAAATGTGAAAATGCGAGTCCAATGCTACTAGGAACCAAAAGGAGGAAGTCATACTAATCCAACGTAGAATTGATCATTCCAGAGTCACTCAGGGTGTTCTTCTGAGAGGGGAGAGTGAACCAGTTTGTTCCAAATGCAATGCATTTCTCTTATGCATCATTTTTTAATTGAGTGACATACATCTTGACTGAATATTTGGAAAAGAAGTCAATATAAATTTATTTCAATACATGAAAGAGATTAGTGTTTATTATTCAATTTGATCTTTTTATATGTGATGTGTTGGTATTTGAACACTTTGTATTTTATTATATTCATTATTTGTGGTTTTAACCCTTTTTTTTAGCTTTGATATCATTGTCTTAAGTTTCATATACTTGTTTCATCTGAACATGTCACCATTCTACTTTTTCATTCAATTTCACAATTCCATTTTGTTTTAAACTTGTAAGTTACACTTATTTGTTTTTATCTGTAACTTTTGTTAAGTGCATCATAACCTTTTCAGCTTATGTGCCAAAATATCCATTACCACCACCATCACCATCAAATTTAAATATTCTTATTCTAAGCATTATCTCAAATATCATCAACTTCAGTAAGCATACAATAGAATTTAGACAATTTAATAAGCATTTCTACATTTAAAAAAATTTTTAAATGCACCATTGATGAAATAGTTGTATAGATAAAGAATATGTATTTGTTTTAAGGTGAAAGAATATAATAGTTTTCAAATAACTCACCACAGAATCAAAACCATCATGTTCAATCAAAACTTGGCATAGTGGGATGGCATTCTCTATCATAGAATATAATTTATCTGTGCTGATGTTTTCACACATTATACAATTCTGTACTTAAAATGTGATAAGTGATTTGTGCTTTGGTATGCCATGCTTATTAGGTAGCCTTAGATCAAAAATCACACAGATTGAGATGCGGAGAGTGTAATGGCTATATTACTATGAAGTACTGTCAGATTGCTTTAAAATTTTATCACTATAATTCTTAACTGAGAATCCAGCAGTGGAAGAGGCCTTATTTATGAAATGTTTCGTGGAAGATAAGAGAAAGAAATTCAGCAGTTTCAAGTTTTTTCCCCTTATGTTCTTTGTTTATTGTGAAAGTCATAATTGTTAGCCCAGCAAAAGAATTTCTTTTGTTTGTTTCATTTGTCAAAAAAAGTGGCCCTTTAAAAACTAATCTTTGCTGTAACTTTTGGATATTGTAAGGAATTCATGAAACAAAAGGGGATCCTTTGTAACTCAGATGTTATTTTGCTTATTTACAATCCCACAAAGCTAAAAATACATTTCATCAGTCCAGAAAATGTTCATCAGGCCAATCTCTTTCAACCTGTTAAGTGTATCTAGAATCTCAATGCAAAACCCTTTCAGATTTCTACATTCATATGCAACAGTGGTAGTGACTCAACTTATATGGCTAGCCTTTCAAATGTTTCCTGTAAAATACTTTGCACAATCATGGTCAACATATCCAACTTTCTGGAAACTTTGACTGTGCATGAACTTTTAACAGCTTTTTCTGGATTCCTCATTGAGAGCTTGTGAAGTCTTAAGCCTTTTTTTCTACTCAAACTGTAAGGCACCAATTCATCCTTCTTATTTTGCAACTGCTTAAGAAATTCTGCAGTTCCCTGCCAAAAATCAAATTGCTGCTGTATCATTTTCATTATTTTTGCAAAACAAGAGAGTTCTAGGTCAAGCAGAGTTAGAACTCTATTCGTCTAATAACTGAACTGCATGGTATCAAAGCTTCGTTTTATGATTCTTCAGTGGCTAACATAGTTTACAAATTTTGCTTCCATTAGCTGATGCTTTCCTTTCCCTAATGGCAAATTGTTTAACTTTTTCTTACTGGAAATATTACTTTCCCATTATCTGAAATGTGTGTATAAACAGGTTTGACAACATTTAGTCTTGCATTTATTCTGCTAGAAGAATAAATGCTCGGCAAAAGTGAAAATAAAATATACACATGAGGACATATCTTCATGTCTGTATTTGAATCTGAACAAAATTACTTGGTTTTGAACCAGTTTTGATAATATTCTCTTTCCACATGATAAACCATTTTCTGCAGATAATCATTTAAAACGTATTTGTCAAGACATGCTAAGCATTTTAAATATGCATTCTTTTTTTTGTTGGGATTTCTCATGAATTCCCGAAGTGAAATTTATAAAGTTATATATTTAAAAATATAGAAAAGATGTTAAAGAAACAAGATAACAAAGGAAAGAGAGGGTAGAATATAGGAAGAGAAAAGAGTAGATGATATTGCTTTTCTGAGACTAAAATTGTAAAGGTCATAATTATATATTTTACAGTCCAAAGAAAATGCTCAGTAGAATAAAAGTGATTGTAGCATTCTTTAGCTAGAAATTAGTTAAATAAGTTAGCTGAAATAAAGTGAGATAGATGAAACTAATTGCTGCAGATTTGTTCAATATGTGTAATTACTGTGAATTAATATCCATGAATACACTGATACACAACAGTTAACACTTACACGCCAGAAAATACAAATCTATAGCACATATAGTACGCCTTTAATTCAGCAATTGGGTATTTTAGTCACTTAGAAAACCATAAATAAAGAATGTGGATTATACTTTAATACATATTGTTGCATGCACATGAGTTTCTAATAGATTGAATGCACACAGAACAAACAAACAAACAACAGCAAAGCTTCATAAAATTTATTTTACCAAAAGAAACACTTCACATTTATTTCTAAAACTTAGACTGAAAAGAGACGGACACTGTATCAGTTTGTTCAATAGTTTGCAGTACATGTCTGCATTAAGAGTTTGCTCATGCAGTACTAATCTCAGTCGATCCCACCATATACCCTCAGGATGTCTTCCCCCCTTTTTCCCCCATGTTGGAGGAGTTGACCCTGCTATGTGACACAGTCCTTCAACATCTGACATAATTATAGAGTATCCATTTTTCATAACACATAACTCATTCCAAAAAATGATTTATTTCCAGAATGACACAAAACAAAAGACTCATGCTTACTGAGAATTCCTCGTTCAAGAGAAACAATTACAAGCTCCCATCCCCAGCATGAAGGAGATTCAATGGAGTACCCAGTCCTGTTGAACAGAGAAAGGACACACTGATTTCTTCAACATAGCGCACGTGTGACCCGGACATCTAAGGGCATCACAGACCTGTTATTGGTCTGTCTCATGTGACTAAACGCTGCTTGTCCCTCTGAGCAGAATGTCCGACTCGAAGGATCAAAGCATCTATTTAGTAGACTAGTCTCATTTGTTATCAGAATTAACCAGACAAATTGCTCCACCAACTAAGAATGGCCATGCACCACCACCCACAGAATCAAGAAAGAGCTCAATCTGTCAATCCTTCCTGTGTCCAGGCGGGATAAGTTTTCCTGTGTTGAGTCAAATTAAGCCACAGGCTCTATTCCTGGTGGTGCCCTTCCATCAATTCCATTAAGTCTCAGCTTTGAGTCACCACATAATATGGACACGAGATCTGATTGGTTTTGGTTTAATAAAAATGCTCATCCCCAGAGGGTCAGAGCTCTGCTGCATGTATTAGGTCTAGAATTGCCACAGTTATCCAAGTAGTAAGAGGTACGGTCCAAGGAACCATACATTTATGGTTAGAACTAGGGCATCTGATCGCCTTTGAACCTCTAACTTCCATTCTTCATTAATGGAAACATTCTTGCAAATGCTTTTGTAGTAGTTCGTCTTGCGACGCTCCAAGGATTTCACTCTAGCGTCGCAATATGAATTCCTCCGTCTGCCCCTTTTAATCATTACCTCCGTACCTCATATTACCTCATATTCCAAAAACTAACAAAATAGAATTGAGGTCTATTACATTATTCCTGTATCACGCCTCTAATTTTTTCAAAGTAAACTTGCCGGTCACCCTAGACAACTGGTGAGGATCATCAAAGGAAACCGACTGGGTGTTCAGGACAGGCAGTAACCACTGGTAGGCGAACCACCTGTCTGGAACTAAGATCACACTACGAGCTTTTTAACCACAACGACGTTTAATATATGCTATTGGCCTGGAATTATCATGGCTGTTGCCCTCTAATTGATCCTCGTTAAAGGATTTAGAGTGTACTCATTCCAATTGCGGGGTCTCAAGAGTCCTATATTGTTATTTTTCGTCACTACCACCCCATTCTACAAAAGTACTCATACCTTGTTCTACAAAGTACTCTTCCCAGTATCATGGAGTACATTCAGTAATTATACTTCAAACTACTAAGAACATTAAGTACAATATAATGCAAAGTGCATTTAAAAGGGAAAGCTTGCAATACTCCAAAGCCAGTTCTGAACTAAAAACTGAGAAACTGATGCTCTCTCTGATTTTATATAGTTTTCCCCTGGCCATCGAGAAACCTGTAGTATCTTCCTATTCACGAAATTATGGGAAAGCATATGAGGATTAGACACATGCAATTATATATAGGGATCAATTACAATACCAATCACAGTTATACAGGGACTTTACCAAAATGTTGCCAAGTTTGGTGACTACAATTGTTTGGAGATTTCTCACCAAATTTGGGGACAAAGTTAGTTGCCAAAAGCATCACCAATTTAGTGTTATAGCCATTTTCCTCAGTGTTAAATTGACTTAGTAATCTTATTTTTTTGGCAGAACTTCGTCTCTTCAGACTTTTTGTGTTACATTATACAAATGATATTAGAATTTCACATAAAATTTTCCTAAAATTATTTACATATAAACAAAATTCATAACAAATGATGGGCTTGAACAAATAAATAGTCATCACTCATGAGAGAAATATTAAATATGGCAGAAAGATGCCTATAAGAATGTCTGTCAAGCAATATATTCTGTGATAAGTTTTTTCGAAAATACATAACTGATAAGAATTGCACATTACTGGATTTCTGAATGTTGATTCATAGTAATTAGATGTAATTGATAGTGTTCTATGTAATTGATCTTGTTGTTCGTTCATACTTGTTTCATTTTATATGTTATATTTGATAACTTCCTTAATTTTTAGCTAGGGGAAGCTGCAATAACTTTCCTCTAACCAGCTTTGTCCACACTAGTGGGTATAAATATAATGTGTCATAACAAAATGAAAGGGGGTGCATATAAAGGGTAAACTTCTGTTTGTTAATATCAATTAAAACAGTATAATTATAATTAAGATAGAATAACATGTCGAATAAGTATTAATCTAGAAGTCAAACAACAACAAAGGAAACACAGAAGTCCTCTGTTGCCCAGCACTGTTGGTCTGAAAATCACACCTTCAATTTTTCTGAAGCCAAAATTATTCGAAAAACATCTTCCATTGGTGACTTAGATTTTCTAGAGGCGTTTCACATTCAAAAAAATCTTTCTATTCTACTTCATGACCGTAATTCCAAACTAGCTTTGCCTTCAGCCTTTAAGGAAATTATGTTATAGTTTTCATTTCATTAATAGATGGTGCCAATAGCTTAACTCCTCACCAGCCATTCTTATCTTATCTAATCACTATAGCTTACCTCGTTCATTTGCACTTTGGCAGCTGAGGATGATGGTTCAGTAACTAGCCCTGTGAAAATTTGCAAATATAATGCTGCTTTTTGTTGTTTGACTTCTAGGTTAGTATAACTTTAACAATTGTTTAACCAGCAAATATGCTTATATTTTTCTTTTACAATTTATGAAAATACGATATTAGATATATTTAATATAAGGTGTATTTTCCCCCAAAAAAATAAAATTCCATGATTTCTAACAACTGCACTTTTAAATATATGCTATAAAATATAAATATCTTGCTAAAACTTAAGCTTCATTTGCAGCCAGCTGCAAATTTAAAATTTTGCATAATTTTCATTCTTCAAAAAATATTAATTTTATTATTTAACAAAGATAATTTAATGAGAAACTATTGCAATTTCCAGAAGTCAAAAACTAATAAAAACCTGAAATTCTGAAAGAAAATCGTGACATTTTAGAGATGCAAATTAATGAGAGTACCTTTCCATATAATATTTTTAATAAAATCTGTGATAATGTTTAATATTAATTTTTACAAAGAATTTCATTAATATTCATTATATCTTTTTATAATGAATAAGAAAAATTCATCTCTGTTGAAATGCCTCATCATGCCTGTCTTTTGTTTATTTATGCATTGCTGGCTATTAAAATTGCTGCACCATGAAAGGAGCATGCAACTAATGTTAAATTTGTATGAGAGGTACTGCATGTTGGGATAGCAGATGATCAACACATTTGCACAAAGCAGTATGTAATGCCATCTACATTATGTATAAACGAGAAAGTTGAAGAGCAGGTTTCTCACATGGAAATCACATTTGAATGTTGGTTGTTTGTGTAAAAATCATATCATGCCTCATATAAGGATATGGCCCATCAGGACTCTGCTTTATTGTTCCATGACATTGCTGCTTGTGTTGGTTGGGATCCTATGACTGTTAGGTGGATATGGAATCTTTGGGCCCAGATGAGCCATACTGAATACCGTGCAGTATCTCAGTGGCCCAGACAATGTTGTCCTCTCAAACTTGTGGGATCATACTGCCATGTCACATAGCATTAAGTCAGGCAACAAAACAAGTGTCCGCATGAAAAATGTGAGGTCAGCATGTTGGCCATTGTTGCAGTTTCTCTTGATGCTGCAGCACAGACAGACACATCTATAGTGGTGCAACAAACAACAACAATGGACACAGGAATGACACTACATTGTTTTTCAGATAACACCCATTCTGTATATGGCATCATGATGGACGTATACGTGTGTGGATGCTCCACATTAAAGTTACTAGCTTGCATTAGCTTCATCCTATCGGCCCAACAACTGGTGTGCTATCATGAGGTACCATTGGGTACAATCCCAATCACCTCTTGTTCGTATACCACCTTTTTCATAATGTGAACCTATCGGCATTGCATTTCTGATGTGCTAAGGCTCGTGCCCATGCTTGTCTTTGAAGATTGTGTGATGCCATCTTTCAACATAATGCATAATTGCATTTTGCCTGTGCTTTCAACTGTTGCGCTGACCAGCACATTTTCCAGATCTCTCACCTATTGAGAACATCCTGGTCATTGGCATTCAACTACTTGCCAGCCACTACTGTTGATGAACTCTAGCATAGAGTCTGTCATCCAAGCTTAGTTCGATTTCATGCCCTGCTGGACTCTGGCTGTTGTTGTTGTTGCTGGAGATGATGGCTGTGTATACTGAATTCTGCATACTGTGTACCTCAAATCACCTTAAAATTTAATTATGTCTACACTGTATAAGTAAAATAAATATGATTTTGTTGCTTTCTTTCCTTCCTGGTATAGCAATTTTAATGTGTAGCAATGTATATGGTAAAACATATGAGAGTTATCTTCCTAAGACTATTGATACTTACATGGGTGATTTTCTAAGGAAAAACCAACTCATGGTCAAGTAACAACCGTTCAACCAATCCTTTCAGTGGGATTCAAGCTTAGGTTGAACTACCAGTGTTCAGAAGTCTTAGTGACTTGGCCACTGGTGAATCATTTCATTTCTTAGGCATTTAATGTATTAATGATTTTTCTTTTTTTATTAACAGAAGAGAAGGTATGTTGGATGTCATGACTTACGCCAGTGGTTTCTCAAAAGATGTTCAAAAAGATTTAGAAGATGTAAGTAAATAACAAACATTTTACACCTTATAATTTATACAAATAAACACAGCAAGCAGATGCAAGACTTAATGTGGTTTTCCAATTAGCAAGGAAATTTCTACAAACAAATGAAACTGAAGGATGTTCAGTTTTTATCTGTTAAGTCTGCAGATGTATAAGAATCATCTAGTGAAAAAGAAGAAATCAAATGATGTGAACAGACAATTTTGACAGACAGAGCAGTGGAGTGAAAAATTGAATTTTGATGAATATCTGCATAGTACTTAGAGAAAAGAAACAGACTTTCTTGGATCCAGTTTTTTTTTTTTTTTTTAAATCGGTTGTTCTCCATTAAACTTAGTCATTGGAAGCTCATTGAAAATTAGGATATTTATAAAAGTTTACCACAGAAGGCAAGTATTTTTAACTGATGGAAGATGCACATACCTGTGAACCTTAGGTTTTGTTTTTAACTTGCATTCTATTTAATCTGATGAGAGTATTTTATGTTAAAGAATAAGTAAGCTTTTTAAATACCAATTTATTTTCAAGATGTGTATATCCCTAGTCTTTGCCAAATCTTTCTGACTGAATCTGAATATCAATGGATGTTCTTGAAACTTGGGAAAACTATTCCAACATTGAGAAAAAAAGATAGCCAAATTTTTTAAAAAGTCAGGAGATATTTTCGTTCTCTAAGACATAGGTTCATGACTGGGAGGGGGGATTTTATAGTTTCAGGAAGGATTGTGATCAACTTTTTATTTAGCTGTTCAGTATTTAGTTTATGAACATAAAAAAATTACTTTCATTCAAGTTTGAATATTTATCAATATTTTCCATACTTTTTATTGTTTAATTAGTAAAACGCATTGTAGCAAAGTTATTAAAGAAAATTCACCATTTTTAATGAACAACTAACTTTTTCATTTAAAAAATTATAGATAACTAACTCATTTTAGCATGTGCATCTTATTCGGATTTTTAAGTGAGGATGTTTCAATTGTGAGTTTCACATTTATCGCTGGTTATAGTGTCACTGATAGACAGTCCACACGAGTCAATTAGACCTTTCCCTTAGAGGCAAGAACTTAGTTCTGTTATATACATCACAATACATGCTGAATAAAGGAACGGGAACAATTGCATTCTAACATGTAGTGTTTTGACCCTCTTGAGAGGACTCATCCCATTGGCATTTTTGTTCAGCTTACTTGAATGGTAGATAACTTCAGAGTTGTAAGGCTGCAGCACTAGACCACTTCATCAATCTCGGATTCGAACTTGCATTCTTATTTAGCCACACCAGGGGTTGTGTTTTGAAGTTTTGTCTGTCCGTATAATGATGCAATTTTTGTACGTCAAAAGTGATACCTGCGTACTCCTTTTCAGTGATGCTGTATTTTTGTTCACCTTCAGATAACTTTTTGCTTAAATACAAAATTGGATGTCATTTTTCATTTAGATCACCATGTTGTGAAAGAACTACTCCTATATTGATGTCAGATGAATCTATTTATACGATGAATGACAAAGTCAGGTGTAAATAATATTGGTTTCTTGGTTAACCCTCCGCATACTGCTCTATTTTGATACATTCTGGCACTGAAATGTGGGGTGGTTATTTTGTCTATCTTCATATGTTACTATTCACATCTTTATAAACAAAATTAGTATAATGCAGGAATTTTAATAGTTTTTTCATTTTTAAAAAACATACAATGCTACTCATACGATTTTAGCATGCATGGAATAAAAATATAAAAATACACAAGATCTTTTTGATTTTGACAAATATACATGCTAACTAATTTGTGCAGCTAATAATATTACTTGTACTCACTTATTATTATATAAAAAAATATTTTAGTGTGGTAAATTTTGAAAAATGGCTCTAAACATAATCCAACTTCACATTCTTCGCACCAAATAGAGTCTATGTATTTTTTCCTCATAGTTGTCTTTTTTGGAGCAACAGCTTGTAGGTTCCTTTTTTATAAAATCTGGTTGTGTGTGGCTTGCAAAATGCACCTCTAAAAGGTAAATAAAGTTCACACTATCATCACTAGACCATATTGATGAGCATATAGCAGAACAGTATTTGCCAAAGATCTCCTTGATCAGCGCTAGCTTGAAATCAAGCAGGATTTGTGTTTGTTATTTTTCTGTATATTATATACAAATTCCACATTGCTTGATCCAATATATGGAAAAATATTTTCTTGTAATACACTCTTTTGCAAAAAAATCGAAGCACCAAGAAGGACTTTTGCAATCATGACGAAATTTGGTATGCCAAAAACATCTTGATTGAATATGCAAATGGTCAAAGTTTCAAGGCAACTGAACAGGAATTGCGATCATAGCGCGCATTTCTAGTGTGCAATCCGCAAAGTATAAAACCACTAACAGAGGCAGAAAATTTATCTTTTTTTGTTGCTGCCATTGTAATTCCTTAAAGAAGCAACTAAAGATGCCATTACGACGATATCGAAGACCTTATGGACAACTAAACAACTTTGAACGTGGTCGCATCGTAGGGTTGCATGAAGCATGGTGGTCATACCGAGCAATAGGTCTGCACCTGCAGCATACAGACGCTGCTGTGCAAAGATGTTGGCAGCAATAGTTGCTACAAGGAAATTGCCGATGAAATGAAGGCTCTGGAATGCCAAGGAGCACAAATGCAAGGCAAGATAGGATGATTGTTCGCCATGCCTGAAATGCCCCAATGGTGTCATTGACGACTATTCAATGCATTACAGCCACGTCTATACCTCCCGTGGTACCGTCCATCATCTCACAGCACTTGTCTGTGGTGGGGTTACACTCACAGAGGCCTTTAAGATGTTTGCCCTTGACCCCACAACATCGGCGGAGTCGTCTGAAGTGGTGTCTCAGCCGATCATCATGGCTGCCATCAAACTGTCATCGTATAGTGTTCAGCGATGAATCCTGCTTCACTCTTGAAGCAGATGACCATGTTCGTGTCTGGAGAGGATAGGGCCAGCAGTCCCAATCAACCTTTGTTTTACAAAGGCCTACAGCCATAACCCATGGTGTGGGGTGCTATTTCTTATGACAGCAGGTCATCTTTAGTCATCCTCCATACATCTTTAACAGCTCAACGATATGTTAATACTATACTGTAGCTTGTTGCATCACCCTTCATGGCACGTCATTCTGAGGCCATTTTTCAACAAGATAATGCCAGGCCACATACCACTTGCATCTGGACTGTCTCCGTGCACTTGGTACTCTTCCTTGGCCAGCAAAGTCACCAGACCTTTCACCAATTGAGCATGTCTGAGACATGGCAGGCTGCCAGATTCAGACACCACAAAATATCGCAGATCTGGAGCGGTAACTGATGAATGCCTGGCAGAATGTGTCGCAGGATGAAATTAGGAACCTCTACCACTTCTTGCTTTGACGAATTCAAGCATGCATGGGCTGTTCGACCAACTACTAATTTGAACACTCAATGGGTGATTGTGAGCCGTGAGCAGGTACTATGACCTTGATTTTTTTATCATTTTATTATCTGTGTATAAGCTATCCACAGTTTCATCAAAAACAACCACTTCCTTCGTGGTGCTTTGATTTTTTTT
>KK114571.1:648725-665809 GCA_000611955.2 Stegodyphus mimosarum
TTTTTTTTTTTTTTTTTTTTTTTTTTGCAAAAGAGTGTATCTACGAAGTTGTTTTCAGTTACTACGGTAGTACGACATCTCCTGATTGTATCTGTCGACACCACATATTGTAAAGTTATAATTATAAATCACTTTTGGCTTTTTCTTTTGCCATCCCTGAATAAACTGATACAAATGACGCATCATGAAAAGAACTAAGCATATTTACCATTTTCTTTTCATTCCACAATAAAAGAAGTAACAGTGTCGATCATGTTTGGCTGTGAAGAAACAATAGTACTCCCTTACAGTGATATAAATCTGTAGCTCTATCTAGGTGCAAAACGAAACATTGAAATATGAATATTACAATATTCTCAGCCAAGATGATGGAGAAAAAGCAGCATCTGTATTGAAAACAAGAGAAATAAACTTTCGCACGCTGTTTACACGTGGCCCGTATAGCAAGACTGATTTCATACCTGTGGAAATCGCGGGGGCTGTATGCGGAGGGTTAATAATTTTTTTATCTCCAGGAATGCTCGTCTGCACTCTTCAGTCCAATTAACACTTCCTTTCTTGGTTTTCCCCTACAATTCATTTGTGAGAGGTAATCACAGAATACTTGCGGATATAATGCTTGCAATATCCCTTTAATCCAAGATATGTTCTCAATTGAGTCTTAATAGTGGGTTGGGGAATTTTAGAAATGCCTCTGATTTCCTACCATATACTCTCAGTATTTGACATGATTTAGGGCAAACTTGCATTCTGAAGATTTAATTTTAGGATTGGCTTGTGATATTATTTGCAACATGCAACCTAGGTATTTTAACTGATTACTGCAGTCATTAGAGAATATAGCTATGTCATCCAGTTATCAGATTGCATACATTTCACAGCCTTGTAGTATTTGTGCCATTAATTTTCTGAACAAATATGGAGAGTTTTTAAGCCTGAATGGCATCTTAATGGATGATAAGTGCAAAGGGAAGTTACAAATGTGACAAATTGCAGTGCCTTGGGGCTTAATGAAATCTGCCAGTAACCTTTGGTTAAATCTGATATAGTACTGTATTTGGCCAAAACTAGAGTCTGCACCTTTTCTTCAGTATTTTGTAAGTGAAAAACTCAGTCCTAATTACTTGATTTAAACACCTGTAATCAACACATAGCTGGAGATCCATGTTTAGTACTCCACCAAGATCATAGGGGAGGTGTAATCCAACTTGCCAATTCTGATTACTTTCATATCCAGCATTCTCTGGATTTCTGATTTTAAGATGATGTTGCTTTGAGAAGACATTCGCTGTGGCTTCAATCTCCTGGACTGATTAATTCAAAATCATAAACCACTAAATCAGTTATTCTAAGTTAATTGGAGAAAACTGACATATTTTTATCAAGCAGTCTGTGACTGAGTTACTTGTTCAGAATTTAACCTTTCTTCTCTCATGTTATTTCTTCAATGTCATATATATATGTTTGGGTTTGCGGTGATATATGAAATATCTACTTCCTGCTGTAAGCCTTTATCATCACCCTTCTGCATTAATAGGTTTATTGTCTTCGGCTGTTGTTGACGTGGTTTCAGTATTTGGTAAGTAATGATATATCTGAAACCACTCTCTTTTTACCAGTAATTTTACTACATAGTTAGTTTCCAAGGGTTGACTCTTTAAATACCAGGGCTGAACCATTGAACCATTATTGTCTTTTAATTGCTTTCTTGTTGTACCATGGCTTACATTTTCCCTGCAATTCTTCTTTCAAATGCTAGCTCTTCGCACATTTCAGCCTATTTATTAATGAGAAAACATACTCTCTAATAACAGCATTTTCCTCTTGGGGCTCAACCCAGTGTTCATACAATAGTGTTTCTGGTGACCTCAAATTCTTGCTGTGAACTAATTCAGGAGGACTGAATCCCGTACTTTCACATGTGATGTACACAAGACAGGAGATATTTCTCCTAATCTGATGCAGCTTCTAAACGCAGCACCTGCAAAAGTCTTATGATCATGCGGTGAAATCTTTCAGTGGGGTAAAAGACAGAGCTACAAGTCACTTTGATCTTGAATTTTGTAAAGAACTCTTGTTAAATTACTCTTGAAGGAAGTTCCTTGATCACATTGAACTTCTTTAAGATACCCCATTGTACTGAAAATCTTCATCATCACATCCATAACAGAACTAATATCTAAGGGTATTTTGAAGACATATAGCAGTTATTATATATTTATTCCCACTCTGAGTGACCATTAGAGAGGCACAAGCATCAATATTGGTTTTTGAAAATAAATCTCACTTGTAATGGGCACTAACTTCATAGGTGCCTTTCTTTGGATTTCCTCTGCTTTTTACACGAGACACATGTGTGAACATTTTTTTTTATATCTTTGAAGGAACCTGGCTAATGAAAACACCTCAGAAACTTTTGTTTCCATATCTCCCAATTGTGATGCAGCCATTCCTTCATGCTAGAAAGCTTTTACTTATTCCTGCAACCTTCTAGGAACAATCAAGTGTTTTTTTTTTTTTCGTTGTGGTCTTCCAAAATCCTAAAGATCAAGCTGTCTTGGATAAACTCCCAGTTTCCAGCGGTCTTTTGGTCTTCCTGTTTCTGCTTTCAAAGATTAATTTAAATAATACACTTACCTTGAGCTTTAATGAATCCTTCCTTTGTCACTGATAAAACCATCGGCTCGGCATCCATCTGAGGGGCACATATGTGGTTTTCTTTCCCTGCATCTTCTATACTGACCATTCTAATAGGGGAAATTTCATCTTTCTCATAGCCATTCATTTGCGTAGCAGAGTTTTCTCCCTTGCTGAATGCTTTCATTTCACTGCAAGTAAAAATAGCATCAGTTTTATGGGTGTGCATTTTATTTTGTTCTATCAGTTGGGCTGTTCTGTTTGCCTACTATTCCAAAATCCTCTCATTCTAATTTTAACCGAACCAAGGCTACACATAAAGAATGCAAATGTTGCTTAACCCACATGCTCTCTTTTAAAGACATCTGATGCATTTACGTAATCCCTTCCAGTCAGTTCAATAATACAGCTAGTATCTCAGAGTACCATCATTGATTATTTATCCTTGCTATGCTCATTTGCAGTGGCAGCCATGTTTCTGGAGATCTTGAGATTTCCGATTTGTTTACAACAGCCTCTTCTCTCTTTCGGAGACGTTTCTCTGCATTGCATTCATAGCATCTAGATGCTCTTCATTTTCCAAAGACATTTGAATTGCATTCCTTGGCAATCTTTTAAGAAACCTCATCATCGTGACATACTCTGTAAATCTTCCTTTCCTTAAAATTAAGAGTCCTGCTCAATGCTTTTAACAAAACCTGTTGCATTTTTATAGACCTTCGTACTGCTTCATATTCATCTTAATTTCTTGACTAGTTTGCTAGCAGTTAGTTTGTGAAGTTTCTAAGAAGTATTTCCAAATTTCACTATTTATGTGACGTTTAATTTGATGTATCAACATTAAATCTTGCAGCAAATCAGTCTCATACTTGCTTTATGTTTAACCACTCACCTAGACAATCCTCAACTCAAAAGCAAAATCTTTATAGAGGGTACCTGCATGCCGCTGGTAATAAACAGAATTTGACACGGTAAGCTTATGGACTCGATTTAAAACACTGTAAAAGAATCGTCTTTATATATGTGTAATTATAAAGCTCATCTTCCAGCTGCCGTGGAGTCAATTTGCCTACATTTTCTTTGCGAGCCCGATGCTCAAACATCACGAAAGTGAAATATCGTATGATTCGGGATTATTTCTCTGTATTAAATTTTACAATTGTGTTTGCAACTCAATGTTATTTTGAGAATTTTCTTTGTCATTAGTGGATTTTGTCAACCACAATAATTCTAATTTAAACACTCTCTCCTTCTTTAATTTATGCTATGCACTTTGGCTGCATTGTTCAATCTGAGCTTTAGTATTAACTCTAACATTGCCTCGACAAATTTTTTGTCATATTGAGAAAGAACTCTGTACAATGAGATTTTTAAGATTTTGTATTTTTGCATTGGGAGAAACTTTAAACCTAATTCCACAGAAGACAGAGCAGTAAATAATGATATATCTTGTCTGTAATGAAATTATTAAACAAAGTACACCATTTTTAATGAACAACTAATTTCAGTAATTACAGAGAACTAACTCATTTTAACATGCTTGTCTTTTTCATATCTTTCAACAATGATGTTTTAATTGCAAGGTCTTTCATATCTGTCCCTGGTTATAATTTTGGTAGCTTAGCAGTGATGTTACAGAAGTATGACATTATAACATTAAAAAATAACTTCTAACAGCAGTGAATGGGTTACATGTGATAAAAAAAAAGGGTGAGAACCCCTGGCTAAAAGGATAGTCCAAATTTAAATTCGTTTTGTGATTAATTTTAAGAACAAAGTTCATCTGCAAAAAAGTAAATAATTCTGAGCTGGCCTATTTACTGTCATATTTGTGCAAAGCTATGTTAAAGGTTTTAAAGCTTAACATCTTATTAGATATTTATAATTCAGTTTTAAGCTCATTATCACTACAAAAGAAAGAAGAGAAAAAAAAATAAAAACTAATTGAATAGATTTAATGAGGTGTGGAAGTTCTTTCAATGCATTTTGTTAATTATTTTATTAATATATTCAGGATTTCATTAATTATTGCTACTAAGTCTACAGTTTTGGATAATCCAATTTGCAGCATACAGTTCTTATATGATTTATAATTAAAGGAATAATTCAAATTCTAACTTTTCTCACATATATACAAAACTGCATTACTTAAGCAGTTTGAAGCCTATGTTACTAGAATAATTTTTGCATGGTTGCTTATACATATTACGAGTCTTCCTTTTCAGTTTAATTTTGCAAGTCTGTATGTACCAAATGATTATCAATCCTACATGAATCAAATTCTAGTTCTCTAGTATACCCACTGCACACATACATCCACTTCACACACTTCTTCACCATATCATTGCTATCTTTCAGTTAACGTTAGTTCATCATCTTGTGTCAAAAATGCTTCTTTCACTAAGTATAGAATTTGAGGTGTTACATCAGAGCTGTTTGTATACAAAATAAAGCCAAAATATTATGACCAGCGACTCAATAAAGCAGTCTGCAAAACAGCTGCAACTCACACCTTGGCATGGATGCCACAGGTTCTTAGATAGGTCTTACCAAATGTCTAAGCAATGGTGATGCAAAGTCGAGATATTCCGACACAGAAGTATTTGAGCTCTGAGCTTCCACTCCATGACAGCCCAAATGTGCTATATCGAGTTAAAATCTGAGGAGTTGGGTGGCCAGAACATTAATTGGAATTCATCCTTATGCTACTTGAACTACTACAACACAATACGAGCCTCACGACATGATGGAACATTTTCCAGCTGGAAGATTATTTCCAGTTGGGAAGACAGATGCCATATAAGGGTGCAAACTTTCATGGTCTGTTGTACCACAACTTAAGGACCCACAGCCACTCATGAAAAGTCTCCCAGAAGACGGCATCCTGACATGACCATCAACATGATAAACGAGAAATCGTGATCCATCTGATCAGGCAACTGTCTTGCACTTATCCATGGTCCAGTCTTGATGTTCCCAAGTGCACTGTAGGCTTAGTTGACAGTGATGCTTGTGAAGACAGGCACACAAGTGGGATATCTGCTGCAGTCCCATATCCAACAGTGTCCACTGAAATATGTGTTCCAAAACACTTGCACTTGGATCTATATTGTATTGGGCATAGATGAGCCACAATCTGGTGCTGCTTTTGTTGTACCAAACAGGACAGTCTGACATCCTTTTTCTTTGATGATGCATGGACATCCAACACCTTGGCATCTACTGCTGGTTTCACCATCATTTCTCCACTTTGCATAAATACTAACAACAGCAGATCGTGCACAACCTACCAGTTGTGCAGTTTCAGAGATACTCCTTCCAAGTCTTCAGGCCATTACAATCTGCCCTCTATCAAATTCTCTTGGATCAGTAGCCTTTCCCATCATTCAGAATAGTAAGTGCAAGAATGATTCCTTACCTTTCCCAGCAGCAGTGAAATGCCATTCCCACTTAATCACATGTCTTCCATGTCATTCAGATGAGTTTATTGAAAATTGTGGGGATGGACATAAATGTTTTGGCTTGTGTATCAGTGTATATACATATATATAGAGAGAGAGGTTTCCTTTTTTGTATGAATTAAAAGAATGGTTAATAATTTAGTTTCTGTAACTTATTACAATACACTGTATTATCATATTCCATTTAATTATTATTACTATATACACTATCAGGAGCATATCTCAATAAGCTACTTTCATAAAAGCTGATAAATAAAAAATGAAAAAGTGTAGAATGTTCAAAGGTTGACAAACTATATTTTTCTGATGACCATCTTTTACAGATAGTCATCTCTTAAAAATAATGAGCAGTGCTTTTTATTAAAACATACATTAATATTGAACCATTATGTTTAAAACCACCAACTCCATAGAGGACCAAAATCTTCTATTATATATGTTAACTAGCTTCTAACTATACATGCAAGTTACATACTTAAGAGTTCTGCTGTATTTCAAAGTTTTAAAAATTACAGTGTATCAAGATTTTTATACGGTCATCAGATATGTCTTAAAATTCAATATTACTTTGTTTTAATGTATTTTTTCTTGTGTGTTTTCAGGCTGTAGACTTAATTACAAAAGATACTAATTCTGACAATGAAGATACTACTGTACAAGATTGTAATGAGGAAAGCTTAAAATCAGAAAGGGCAACAAATGGTCTCTTGGAAAGATACTTGGTTAATTCTGTAGAAATGCTGAATTTTCAATCAGATGACTCTCAAAATATCCCAGAAATTCATTCTGAGGAATTCCCAGAGTGTACAAATCTTACTGTTGAATTAACAAGTGCTACGCAGGATTCTGATGAGGAAAATTCTTCTGTAAAAGAATTAACTCTTAAGAAAACTGAAATTCGTTCTGCAATATTTGAAGAAATGAAAAAGCGATTACAAAGAGAACGTCAAAAAGAGAAGAAAAAACAAAAATATAAGGAACAACAAAAGAAGATGATAGCTAAAGGTGAAGCTAGTGCTGTAACGCGTAAGCGAAGAGAAAATAAGGATATTATACAACAGAGTGCAATGTATGATTTTTAAATTATTTTGTATAAAATTTATGTAAACTTAATTTCTAATAAATGACATTTGGCATCAAAGCTTGATGTTTTATTCTGAAATACCTCTAAAATAATATAACAAATATTATAATAGAATAATGATTTACATGAAATAAAATTTATATTGCACAACACTAAAACATCAAAAAAATATAAGATTAAACAATAAATATGAAAAAAATTGATCCATTTCATAAGGGATGACTGTCTTCAGACATCAATCTGATTTCTTTTCAAGTGCTTCCTTTTTACACTGGTCATCTGCAACCTGAAAGAAAATCTGTAATCAATTTTCGAAGTTAAGAAACTGTTCTTTTTAATATACTTGTTATATTCACTGTTCAGAATTGTAGCACTGAGTGGCAATCATCAATTCTGGCTTTTTGTACATATCAATATAAATCTAACTAACAGCTGCATATAAAAAGCATTTCATGATTAAATTTGCCAAAAAAATATTATGAACATATTGTTCAGGATAATTTATGAACAATAATGTCCAGATAAAAAAATACATTTATGAAAAGACTAAAAATACTGAACTTGCACTGCCATTGTAGGGTAATGATTAATATATATGGTTTAAATTCAGTTTAAAAGGGAGGAATTTCAGTACACTATGAGTTAAATCAATCTAATGCACTGTTACTGAATTTACAGTGGAAAAAGTTTATTAATAATTATAAGGGATAATGAAAAAGTGACCTTTTTAAAACAGAAAAGATCCTTCCAAAAAAAATCAACATGACATATATAACATCATTAAATTGAATATTATTTAAAATTACATTCTAGAGTAGAAAAGAAAATACATCACTATTTCACAATATAAAATATTCTAATATTTAAAATTATTACTCATGCTTCACAAGGTACAAAAAACTTCTACATACGACACTCAGCATGATTAAACATACTGTATTAGATGTGTTCTTGAAATGTGAAAAAACAGGAAGTTTTCGTGCCACGTGGTGATGCCATTTCAAAAGAACTCCAAATTGACTGCAATTTACTTTGAAATGGATGATTAGATTACTGAACTATTTACAGTGATTCTGATATAAAATATATTAATTTAGGTATTCTAAATTTTATGTTCTTTGGCTAATTTCATTTTGTAATTTTCATAAGCTTACATTAAGAAAAATCCTGAGTAATGAAGAAATGCTTTTGTTTATTAAGGCACAGTGGAAAAAATTATATATATAATTGCATTGGTAAACTTAGCATTGGACCATTTATTGATGTAAAACAAAGTTAAATTAATTGATTAAACATTGCTTGAATCTTCATAAATTGTTCTACAAATGACTAATATATTAAGAGAATACAGATCAAATAAAATGTAATAAGAAAAATCATGCTGAAAATTACTAGGGTTGGGAGAACGGAATTTGCACAATTTAACTTTCAATAATTCAATGAATTTCATTTATTGTTGAGTTGGTGGGTACCCCACTGGCTATCCAATGCAAACATGCATCAGCGTGTCGCTGCCTGTTTGTCATTGCTTACTTGGCATGCATCGATATTTGATCGAGTACTCACCAGCGATGAAAAGTGGATCCAGTATGGCACACCCAGGCATTCCAGACATTGGTTGTCACCACGGGACCCTTTCTCTACCCATGCAAGATCATGCTCTGTATTTGGTGGACTAGTCGCCAAGTGGTGCACTATAAGCTCCTGCCAGTGGGCCAAACCATCATGGTAGGCTTGTACTCGCAGCAGTTGGAATGTATGCATCAGTCAAGAACCAGCATTGGTCAATCGTAAGGGTGTACTCCTCTTTCATGACAATGCAAGGCTGCATGTGACTCGGGAGGCCAGGGCCAACATCCAGCGACTGGGATGAGAGACACTACTCCATCCACCATACACCCAAGACCTTGCACCTACAGACTACCACCTTTACCATTCCCTGAACAACCATCTTCGGGGGAAATCCTTCAACAACCAGTCAGACCTCGAAAAGACCCTCACGGACTTCTTTGCATCTAAGACTCCTGAGTTTTACCGCAATGGCATCGCACAGCTAGCCACTCATTGTCAAAAGGCACTGGATGTCGATGGTCACTACTTTAAGGATTAGTGGTGATTTTTGTTTTATGACTTTCTGTTTCTTTCTGACTGTCCAAAACGACAAGAACTTTTTTGGTTACCTTGTATATCTAAACATGTAAAAAACGATAAAATATATGAATAAATAGTATAGCATAAATGATTTAGAAAGGAGACTGTGTGATAATTACTATGTGCTATCATTTCATTAATTACGAAACACATTTTCAAGTCGAACTTTTTAATTATTCCCAGCAGAATAATGAATCCCCTCATTTTAGGCACATCTACAGGAGCATGTTGATTTTGGATGAAGATGAATTGTCACTCATCTTTTGTTCATAGAAATTATTAGTTTCTTCAACTATTATACAATTATTAATTTTTTCAACTATAATTCATTAGATTATCGAAAATATGAATTTCATTCACATAACTTTGAATCAAAATTACTTTTGTAATTCTCATAAATTCATAAGGCTTCAATTTTTTAACAGATCAAGTTCATGATGGAGTAGCCACTGTTCTGCTGAATTGGGAGGTGAAAGCAAAACAAACAATTCAGTCTCTGACAAAATTTTGGTATCAAAACCACTATTCTCAATTAAATCTAATTTTACTAATTAAATATTTCTATAAGAATTTTTTTTTTTTTTACATTTGTAGGGAGGTTTGTTCTTTGGTATCAAAATAATCACTCATGGGCTTTACAATTCGAATATACTCTTCTTCTATTAAAAACTCTTAGACATTGCACTGTTAGTTTAACTCTCTTAACCAGTGCAAAAACTTATGTTTGCTATCTAAAGAAGATGCAAACTGAATAAAATCTGGAGTTCCTAAAACTACAGCTCCACTTCCAATCTTCCCATAAGAAAAAAAACAAATTTGAAGTATCGGAAACTGTTCAATGTTTATATCACAAGAGGCCTCAACTACGTGTCAAATGGATTTTGTTCACTTTATATTATTGTTAAAAATATATTTATGGGTGCCCGCTGGCAATTTTTGGTGGTACATGGACACCGAGTTTGTTCAATTATTTGACTTGTTATTTTGGCTTTGTGTAGCAGCGATTTTTGCGAGTTTTTTCAATTCTTTGACTTCTTATTTTGGCTTTGTGTTTTGTGTGTGGCAACGATTTTTGCTTCAAAAATCGCCACTACACTAAGGCAAAATAACAAGTCAAAGAATTACACAAACTCGGTATCCATGTATACATCAACTTATTTTCATTTAAAAAAACATCAGAGAACTGCACAAACTTTGGCACTGCCTTTCTCCATATACACAACAATCTATTTTCACTTAAAAATCAAAGGAGCAGCCAATTCTTCACTAGAGCCAAACAAAAAATATATAACTTCAATAAACTACATTTTAAATCAAACAAAGAAATAACATAAAAAGGGAAATTCATCTTAGCACTACACAAAGGAAATATCCCCTTATCTTATTCAGAAATTTCCAAGTCTTCAGTCAAACAAAATTCCTTAACAGCATCCAAAAACTTCCTAAAATTATTCGATACAGATGGCACCACACAAATTCACAAAAATAAGAGTAAAAAATATCCCCTATAGAACCGGTATCCTCTGACATTCGACCATACGTATTTCCTTCCTACAAACAGGACACTTATAATGGCTACTAAGTAAACCTTTATTTACACACCAGTGAATTAATGCCTTTTTTCCTTTTGTTCCAAATCATACAGAAATTCAAATTAACCAAATCAGCCATTTTACCATATAAACCATAAAATAAGCATCGTACTTCCTAACCAACATCCAACACATAAACAAGCCTTTGCAAATCTTTTCCCATCATTCAAATTCACCACAATCACGCACCCAATTACGTCATAATAAGGTTTCCATAACATTCAACTATTGAGGTTGCCATAAATGAAACAACAACTTAGCGATAATTCAAGGGGCACCCTTAAATGTACTATAACCATATCATCTACTCCCACATCTAAATGAATCGCCAGAATCAGAAAGTACTTCATGAACACATAGTCAACAATGTACATGTTCAAATAAATTAACTGTAGTGGACATGAAGTGCCATCTAGTGATTTTTTAAAAAATTCTAAAAGAATATCTACGTGTGAAAGTGCAAATATGACACACCCATCTGGAAGCTCAATGCAGATGGTGATTCAAGAGTGCATCACCCGACTGCTACTGCCATTTGAGGCTGATGCATATATGATGCACCCATCTGCACAGGGTTTTCAGTTCAGCAACATGCCGTTGTGAAGGAGTTAAAAATGGAAGGCTATGCTTATGGCATTGGTGGCAATGTATAATAATAATAATTTAAATGGTGTTCAAAATTAAAAACAATGTTAAAATTTGGTCAGATTACTTTCAAAAACAACAGAGAAATTAAATGAAATTTAGTATGGATGCAGGTCAGCATGAACACAGCTGGATTTGTTAGTGGAAGAAGATGGATAAAATATAAGAAATGAATGATGCTCTCGTAGAGCTCGTAAATGAAACAACGTAAATGCTCGTACATGGAGTACAAACAAGCTCGTAAATGGGATAAATTTAGGAATAACAATTAAATGCAGCAGCATAGCCAAACTCAAAAACTGTAAAGAAGGCCGCCAGTTGGCAAAAGACAGTAAACCTGTATGGCAAACTCATGGGCTGATCAAGAAAGACGAGTTTTTCTCCGGCAGTCTGTGTATACACAGTCTGTGTATACATCAGTCTTATGCTATCACTGGGATATGTGAACATCGGCATCCGTGTCTGTGTTAGAGCCCGTGTTCTGTCTTTCTTAAACCATTATAATGTATCCAACTATGTTACTTTTCCTTATAAATTTCATTATTAATTGTATATGACTATCTCAATTAAGAATGCTGTTTTTCTAGTTAATGCTATCAATACTCTTGTAGGCACGTATTATTCATGCTTACTCACTGGTGGCTCTGTCCCTAATGGCTATCTGTCTCAATCTTTATTACAAAGCTAAAAACATGCTTTATTTTGATAAGAATGCTCCTTTTTTACGAGTGATAAATGCTATAATCCTATTTATTTCCTTCTCATATTACCTTTATGTGGATTAGCACATTGATAAGAAGGATTTACAGGTATGTGGTCAAATTTTTTTTTCCCCATCTGTGATTGGTCTTAATACATTTCTGCGATGCGTTTTGCTATAAAATTATAGTTTTACTTTAAACTTAATTATTCATTATTTAAAACTGATTTTTATGTAATATTTGTGTTCACAATTTTACTGAGATATTGAATGACTATTTTGATTATTACACATAAGTCTTAAATCATTAAGTTAACGATTTACAATATATTTATAATTGTTAACCATGCCAGGATCAGAAGACCAAACCAACGATGAATCTACCGCAGTGGCTTTGAAGCTACAAACCTCACACATGGCGGTTAAAATTCCCCCTCTATGGAAGAATAACGTTAAACTTTTGTTTATTCAAGTAGAAAGTAACTTTGCTCTAGCGAAGATTGGTAACGATATTACAAAATATAACCATGTGATTTCTTCCACAGACCCCGAAACTCTTTCCACGGTATCAGATATTTTATTTAATCCCATCCCCCACAACAGGAAAACACAATGCCCTAAAAGCTAGATAAATAGCGGAATTCTCGGATTCGGAAAACAAGCAAATACGCAGGCTTACTTCTGAATTAAATTTAGGGGATGACAATCATCTCCCTTATTGAGAAAAATGAGAGAATTGGGTAGAAAATGTGTAACTGACGAATTTTTAAAATCGTTATGGCTGCAAAGGTTACCTTCTGAGGGGCATGTCATTTTGTCAATTAGTTCTCAATGCTTAGATAATTTAGTAAAAATAGCTGATGACATATTTGAATGGCGCACGCAAACAAACAATAGCATGTTCGCAGTCCAGGCAGCTGTGGTGAGTTCTTCCAGTGATCAGAATGATTCATCCACCCCCTCTGAGATCTTAAGGCTTAAAGGAGCGACATAGCTGCTCTAAGTAAACAAGTCAAGCGACTCTCCCACAAAAAGAAACGAGGAGTAAATTTCCCAGGCATCCGCATAATAACCACATAGTTTTTCACATGGGCATTCTCACGAGCAAGTTAAAAATTGTTATTTTCATTCGTGATTTGGTAACAATGCATGAAACTGCCAAGCACCTTGTTCATTTTCTCAGAATACTACAGCCCAGGAAAACTAGTAGTAGCGGCTGTCGATCGAAACTCGTCGCAAGTCGTTTACATGTTTACGATAACAGATAAAATTTTAAATTTTTGATTGATTGGGGCGCGGATGTCTCATGCATCCCACCGACTTCTAAGTTTAAGAGAATTCATCCTAATTCACTGCAATTATTTGCAGTAAATAATTCGAGAATTTCTATGTATGGAACAAAATTATTAAATGTGAATTTAGGACTCAGATGAAACTTTTCTTGGAAGGTTTTAATCGCCAATATAACAGGAGCCAATTTTTTAAGACATTTTGATCTTTTAATCAATTTAAAATGACGTAGGCTCATAGATAATACTACAAAAGTAACTCAAAATTGGTTATCTTTCCAATTCTGAAAATTATTTTTCCGTAAAGCTAATCTCGGTTGATTCACTGTATAACAGAATTTTGAAAGACTTTTTGGACTTTTTGAAGTTAAAATCTGATTTGAGCAGAGCAAAGCATAGTACGGTCCATTACATCGAAACAAACGGTCCTCCTCTGTATAGTAAACCATGTAGGTTAAGCCCTAAGTTATACCAAGCAGTAAAAAAAGAATTCCAGTTTATGATGGACCAAGGTATTTGTAGATCATCAAAATCGGCATGGTCATCATCTCTTTATGTAGTTTCTACGAGGCACGTCCAGAAAGTAAGTTCCGTTTCAATTTATCTCCGCTGCAGCTCTGCGATCGCAGTTCCGCACATGCGCAGTAAACGCTCTGTATCAAGGAGAAGAAACGCGTACCATTTGGAAATAGCTGTCAGTCACGTACGCTTTGTTGTGCTTGTTTACAATGTCGGTGTCGATTGAAAATCCCGCCGCTTGTGAAATCAGATCTGTGATTCGTTTTCTGAATGCGAGGAAAGTGAAACCTAGTGTAATTTATCGGCAAATTTGCGATGTTTACGGACCAAAAGCGATGAGTGATTCGATGGTGAGAAGATGCGTCCGAAAGTTCAATGACGGACGTAGTGATGTGCACGATGAAGAACGAAGTGGGCGTTCATCTTTGGTTACAGAAGAACTGGTTCACGCGATTGATGACAAGATCCATGAAAACCGAAGGTTTACAATTAGTGCTCTCGCTATGGAATTTCCCCAAATTTCCCGATCACTAATGCATGAAATTGTTACCGAAAAACTGAAATTTCGTAAACTTTGCTCACGTTGGGTACCAAAGATTCTTACTGAGCAACACAAAACAAAACGGATGGATAGTGCACTTCAGTTTTTGACCCGTTAGGCTGAAAGCAGCGAAGAATTTCTAGGAGATGAAACTTGGGTTTCTTACGACACCCCTGAAAGTAAGCGGCAATCAATGGAATGGAGGCACACTTCATCCTCAGCAAAGGTTAAGCCGAAGCAAATCTTGACACCTCGAAAAATGATGTGCACAGTGTTCTGGGACTGGAAAGGCATCTTACTCATTGATTTCTTACCGCGTGGTCAAACAATCAGAGCAGATTCTTATTGCGAGACACATCGGAAATTGCGCCGCGCAATACAGAATAAGCGCCGAGGATTGCTGTCAAAAGGTGTTGTTTTTCTTCACGACAACGCACGACCACAATGTGCAAATGTGACGAAAAACCTCCTACAGGGATTTGGCTGGGACGTGTTTGACCATCCTCCATACAGCCCTGACCTCGCTCCTAGCGACTTTCATCTGTTCTTACATCTTAAGTCTGTCTTTGGCGGTCAACACTTTAACAATGACGACGAGCTGAAAGAAACCGTTTCCAACTGGTTGAAGACACAGGCGGCAAATTTCTATGAAGAAGGTATACAAAAACTTGTGCCACGCTATGACAAATGCCTGCAATATTTCGGCAGTTATGTGGAAAAGTAGTTTAAGAGTTGTTGAATTTTGTGCAATAAATAACTTTTCTGTAGCTGTACACAATTTACTTTTATTACCAAACGGAACTTACTTTCTGGACGTACATTGTAAAAGCTCGGGCGACCTACGGCCAGCAGGAAATACTGAAAATTAAATGCATGCACCGAATATCGCAGCTGATGCACTTTCACGCATAGAAATGATAAGCATGCCTAACCCTATCGACTATGAGGAAATTACTAAAATGCAACAAATCGGTCCAGAATTACAAACTTTGCTTAAAGATTCAAAAGTTTTACAACTAAAAAAAAAATTACCTTACCTAACTGTAGCTTACTGAAATATTGCGATTTGTCAACAAGTGCTACCCGCCCTTACATTCCCCCCGCATTCTGTGAGACAGTTTTTGCAACAAAGCACAATTTGTCTCACCCTGGTATTCATGCATCAACAAAGTTAATATGTTCTCAGTTTGTTTGGTCTTCCAGCCATAAAGATTGCGGAAACTGGGCACAGCAGTGCATTCCATGCAAAAGTAGGCAGACATACTAGAACCTCGTTAATGAAGTTTCCAGACTAATTACAGAAATCTGACACATCCACCTTAGCCTCATTTTTCCGCTATCTCCTTCTCAAAATAATTATTACTGTTTCACTATGATAGATAGGTTTACGAGGTGGCCCGCAGTACCTATACCAGACATAACTGCACACAGTAGTACAGGCTTTCTACAACCACTGGATTACTCGATTTGGTTGTCCGGCTGTTATTACTACTGACCAAGGGCGACATTTTGAAAATGGCTTATTTCAAGCCCTTTTGCAATTATTGGGAATCAAGATTAAGGCATCTCTGTATCACCCACAGGCAAATGGACTTATCGAGTTTCAACATCCGTTGAAAGTTGCCTTAAAAGTGTATGACACCAGTCACTGGGCGGCAGCCCTTCCAACGCTCCTCATGGGTTTCTGCTCCGCTGTCAAGAAGGACACAGGGGCAACCACTTCTGAACTAGTGTATGGAAAGACTACTCATATCCCAGGAGAAATCTTTGATCCGACGCCTACGGACACGTCCCCCCAAACAGTTTGTGGAGGACTTTTAAAATCGCACTTTGCCAGTGTTCACCTAACGACAGCCACAGCCAGCAAACCTTTTTCATTCATCCTCAACTTTATGACTCCATGCATATATTTGTTTGACATGACAGAATTAGAAAGCCACTCCAAGCTCTTTAGGATGGACCATTTAAAGTGCTAGCAACATGAGATAAAACATTTGATCTCGAAATAAAAGGGATTATCAAACAATCTCCATAGATAGACTGAAACCCACTTTTATAATGATGGACACTTTTCAAGGTATTTCCCACAGAGTGAAAAAAAACCCTTGGACATTTGTACCACCTATTCTGGACAATTGATCTGACCCAAACATCGGCATGTCACATTTTGTTGACACTGCGGAGGAAGTATGCTGCAGCATCGCCAAACAGGCGATACAAACTCACAAAGTGTAGAGAAAACTGCCAGTTGGTTAAAGATGGTAAACAGCAGGTACAGCTTCTTCCTTGGCCTGCATGTTCCCCGGATATGTCGCCAATTGAACATGTGTGGGATGTCATTGGTCGGCGTCTTGCTCGTGATCCTCGTCCTGTTGCGTCTGCAGACGAACTTTGGGTACGCGTACAAACGATATGGAATGCTCTTCCTCAGTCAGACATTCAAACTTTGTTTGACTCCATGCCAC
>KK114571.1:669721-708361 GCA_000611955.2 Stegodyphus mimosarum
AATTTTGAATGACGTAATCCTACTGCGAATATGGGCATCTGGAAGCCCTAATTTTGAATTTGAAATTTGCTTTATTATCGATTTTATGTTTTGTAACATTTCAACGAATTTCTGATTAACAAACTAAATGATTTCAAAGCGAGCAATGGCAACACTGTACGGAAAAAGAAAAACATTTTTATCTCCAGCGCACGAGACTTACGGAAATTCTAAAGATATGTTCATTTTAAAATGATTTTGCGATATTGATTTTGAACTGAATTTTATGGTTTGAGTACGTAGTACATGATATTTAATAAAAAAAGGTAGCACATGAAACGTTAAAAAAACGCGCCTTTGGATGTAATTTAAAATCTGAAATCTTTCCGATTTTTTTTTTAACATTTTTTAAATTTTATTTTTATGGGTGAAACTTGCCAGCTGAGAATATACTATTTTTAAAAAACTCATGATACTCTCATGAGGTTTGCTGTATTAATAAAGCATCACTTCTGAGATTTTGCATAAAATATGTAATGTAATTTAGACTGAAGTTCAGGAAGACCAAAGCAAATTTTCTCTTTTGAATTCATTCAATTAAAATTAAAAATAAACTTTTGTATGCAATAGCAGAAATGCTTCGTTTTTTACACTATGCAAGCGTAGAAAAAATTGAAAGAACAATCATCAGAATTGGCAAATTTAATAGCATGATTTTTAACATACAACATATTTGATTTTCAGGCCATTTTGATTATAATGTTGTCCATGTGATATCATCAGTCCAATATTTCTTTTCCTCCCTCCTCTCCAAAATGTTTATCATTTGTAATGGATGTAGTATATTTACAGGTGATGTCCACTTTTAGTCATGGATTTTCAGCCAAATAGTGGATTTTTAGCAGAAAATTCTGCCACCCCCACTTAAGGAACACGTGCAAATAACCCGACCCTTATCAGCTGTGGCCTGACTGAACAGTTTCCTCTCCTCCAAGTTATCCATGTGCACAACTGCACATTTGGCGATAACTTGCTAGACTTGGCATCTGTAGAGCAGTCGAACAACGCTGAATACGGTTTATACGAATGGTGAACAGTTTATGTGAATTTAAAAATGTTTAAAATTAATTATAATTTACAATTAAAGAGAAAGATAAGAAGTAAGTTTTGCTGTACTCTTTCAAGCATGAAATTACCCGATAATGGTGAAATAAAATTCACATAGATTTGAAATTGATTAGCAATAAAATGCAATTTAAATTTAAATTGAAAACAAATATCTTTTACATAGATTCACTTAAAACTGATATACAGCAATAACCTTACATAGCCTGGCTAATTGATCGACTATTTAAAATCGGACTAACTATAAAACTAAATGCATACAAAAAAGAATAATAGGTTTAAAAAAAAAAATCTTTTTTTTCTCTACCTGTTTTTCAATAAATAAAACATAATTTATAAATTTAATATATGAATGAAATATGAAATCTTGCTTGACAGTTCTTTTTTTTGGGGGGGGCATTTGTTGCTTTTTTTTTTATGAATAAAAACAGGATATAAGTATTTCCTATTTTGTCTAAGATTTCAAACACATATAGTTATAAATTAGAAATTTTAAGTATACCTTCCAGGATTTTAGTCGCAATTTTTCTTTTCAAGGAGCATCACAAGAACTCGATCTTCTTCATGTATTCCCCTCTTCTTCGTGTATCAAAAAATAATTTTTGCATTCATTAGAAATAATTAATCTTCCTTAGAGTGATAATGAAATATCTAAAGCTTTACGAAGATTTCTATTTACGGCTTGGCATTGTAGAATTTCCGATTTGAAATCCAAATCTATATCAAACAATCTGGACAACAATTCTTCATAAATCTGCCAAATTCTTCACATTTTGTTTGTAGAATATTCATTTTTATATTTTTCTATTTCTGGTAGTGCAATATCTGGAATACATGAACAACCTTGCCTTTAGACGATGTTTTTCTTCTATTATTTTCAAGATGTTATTCAGCAAGATATATTGGTAGAGTATATTCCCAACATATATGTCTTTTATGCTACTTCGATAGTTAATGTCTATTCTGAAAACAATTCCTCCAAAGTCCAGAAACGAAATTTTTTGTCTTTTGTTTATTACATTGACTTTATTTAATGTGTTGTATGCATTCTGAAATTATGCACACAATAATGTTATATATGGTCACTTTACTTAACCTGTTCTGCCAAACTAAGTTAATGGCACTATAGGGTTAGGAAGTCATCCTAGTCGTTGCTAGCAATCTGACAGTTAATCTGCCTTTCTACATTTACATTAAACTTTAATTTCTTAGATGTAATTATTTTCATTCACTTGCTTCATTATTTCTAAGATGCCCTTGTTGCAGTAATAGTCCGTGAACAGTCTATTCACAGGATATGTGATGTAGTCGGAAGGAAAGAACTATTGTCGAAGGTGCTCTGTCAGAGGACGGGAGAGCAGGTAATGAAGTGCGCCTGAGTCTTCCCTGCGAAAACCGCAAGAACAGTTGATGTCCTGGCTGAGGAATCATCTGTAATACGATGGGAATTTCCCGTGGTTGGTACAGGCCTGGAGGAAGAGTCGGTTGCATTTGAGCCTCTTGAGAGTAGGTATTGGGAAGATGTTGTAAATCGTCCTGTCTCTTCTTCCTGCCATCGTGATGACCATGTCTCTTGGAATGTTGTCTTGAGGAGCTTTTTTGCAACTTCTGCAGAAAGCGGAACTTCCTTGTCAATTTCTGGTTTGAGAGCTGCAGTCTTTGCTAGTTCATCAGCTCATTCGTTGCCTTTCTGCTCAGTGTCCTTTTATCCAGTTGATCTTTAAACGGATAGAGGAGCCTAACCGTCAAGAGGATCTCTCCAAGCGCTGCCGTGTGCAGATGTTTTGGAGGAAAGGAATTCAGTGCATTCAGAAAGCTCATGCTATCTGTGAAGAATGAAGTGTGAGCTGCTGGTTGCATACCTAACCATAGTGCTGCTTTTTCGAGTGCAAGGGACTCGGCTTGGAAGACTGAAGCATGGTTGCTTAGACAGAATCGTGCTTGGTATATTTCTTCATTGTTCGAAAAGACCATGAACGATGCCCCTACTCGTCCTGAAATTTTTTTATTAGTCAGAGAAAATCTCTCTTTGTTGCCCTGAGGGTGGCGATTTGCACTAGGGAAGTATGGGTAGATCTCCTGGGTGTACAACAGGGGTATCTTGGAAGCTTTCTATGCTGTAAATCTTCTTTAGTGTGAAGGTCCTCTTTGTAATGTAGAAGTCAGTAGATTGATCTTTCTAATTCTGCTTTTAGGTTGAGTGGGAGCGTGCCAGCTAGAACTTGAAGTGCTGCAGTTGATGTGGCGCTATACGCACTGGTGATTTTTAGCAGGATTACTCGCTGTATTTGTTGTAGCGGAACAACTCAATTTGAAATTTTCCCGCAATAAGGAAATGCATCTAGAAGTCTAACCACTAATCCCTAAATTTCCTTTTTTTTTCTGAGATAAATTCACCCCTCAGAGAATCCATTAAACTAGGCCCAAAGATCTTTGTTGAAAGTAGGAGGTGATTTCTTAAAGGGGGGAAAGCATTCGGTTCAAAATCTCCCATCCTTTCAAAGTCTTTACAGATCCCAACGCCCCGTCGTCTAAACGTTAAAAGCTTATGGCAAAGCATTGTTTGCCTAAATGGATGATGCCTTAGTGGGAGATTTTTAAGGGAAGATTGCTTCCATTCATATTACACAAGGAGAAAACTCTTATGCAACCAGCATTTGGAACAAGAGCTTCGCATTTTCTGAAATGATAAAAATTTTAATAAACTGAAATGCAGTTTTGGAAACATTGCTGCTGCAAAATATGGATAACTTTTAGTCTGAATATTATGATTTAGTTTTTCTGTCCTGAAATTTGCAAAATCCTAAAATCCGCACAACCTCTGGTCCCAAGCATTGTGGATTTCTGGACATCTACTGTATTATGCTAATATATTCATAATTTAAAGTTCTGTATGGAAACTTGTTTTTACCCACTATATCTGTAGCACAACAATTAATATCAGTTATTTAACACTTGTTGCGGTTATAGTATATTTAAGGGTGCCTCTTGTATTATCACCAAGTTGTTTCATTTATGGTAACCTGAGTAGATGAATGGTATGGAAACCCATTATTATGGTTGCGTGATTGCGGTGAATTTGAATGATGGGAAAAGATCTGTAAGGGCCTTGTGTGTTGGATGTTGGTTAGGAAGTACAATAGTTATTATGCGGTTTATACAGTAAAATGGCTGGATTCCTGTATGATTTGGAACAGGTGAATAGGCATTAATTGACTGGTGAGTAAATGAAAGTTTATTTAGTGGCCATTATAAGTGCCCCGTTTGTAAGAATGAAATGTGTATGGTTGAACATCGAAGATACCGACACTAGGGAGGATATTTTTAGTCCAAAGGAGCTTTATCCCTGAAGGACTACTGTTTTTGTTTTGTGATTTTGCGTTGATTCACTATAAATGGCTGTATCACTTTTCAAATTGTTGCCACCACATGTTATTGCCCTGTATTATATTTAAAGAAATTAAATAATGAAGAATCTGCATAAATGTATGTATATTTCTCCAAATGTGATAAAACAATGGTACCTAGAGCCATCCAATTTTGAATAACGTAAATTTTCACCTGAATATGCACATCTGGAAGCCCGAATTTGTTTTATTATCTATTTCATATTTTGTAAAACTTTAACAAATTTTTGATGAACAAACTCAACACTCTACCGGGGGGGGACACCTTTTTATCTACAGAGTGCAGAACTCTGTATCGGAAATTCTAAAGATATGCTCATTTTAAAATTATTTTACGATATTGCTGTTGAACTGAATTTTATGGTTTAAATGTGAAGAACATGATATTTAATAAATAAAGGTAACACACAAAACATTAAAAAAATGCCCCTTTGGATGCATTTAAAATTTGAAACCTTTCAGATTTTTTAGTCCAAAGGGGATCCCTCAAGGACTACTGTTTTTGCTTCAGCATTTTGCACTGGAAACATTAAAAGTCGATTCACTTTTCAAATTGTTGCCATCAAATATTGAAGCCCTGTATTACATTTAAAGAAATTAAATAATGAAGCATGTGCATAAATGTATGCATGTTTCTCGCATTATGATAAAACGATGGTACCTAGAGCCATCAAATTTTGAATGACGTAATTCTACTGCGAATATGGGCATCTGGAAGGCCAAATTTGAAATTTGTTTTATTGCTGACTATTTATTTCTCATATTTTGTAAAACTTTAACAAATTCAAGGATTTCAAAGCGACCAATGGCAACATTGTACAGAAAAACCATTTTTATCTCCAGCGCATGAGACTGTGTATAGGAAATTCTAAAGATATGCTCAATTTAAAATTATTTTGCAATATTGCTCTTGAACTGAATTTTATGGTTTAGGTGCGAAAAACATAATATTTAATAAATAAAGTACCATACGAAACATTAAAAAAACTCATCTTTTGGCATAATATAAAATCTAAAAGCCTTCAGATCTTACATTATGATATGATACTTCAGACATTATTTAATTTTTATTTATTTATTTTACTCTTATTTTTGTGAATTTATGTGTCATCACCGGTATACAGATTCTAGTTCAGAGAATTTTAGGAAGTTTTCAGATGCTGTTAAGGAATTTTGTTTGACTGAAAACACAGAAATTTCTAACTAAGATAAGTTGATATTTCCTTTGTGTAGTGCTAAGACGAATTTCCTTTTTTATGTTATTTTATTGTTTTATTTTAAAATGTAGTTTACTGTGGTTATGTATATTTTGGTTGGCTGTAGTGTTAAACTGACTGCTCCTTTGACTTTTTAAGTAAAAATTTGATTGACCTGTACATGAACAAAGGGATTGTGCAATTCTCTGATTTTTTTTTAAGTGAAAATATGTCATTGTGTACATAGCTACCGAGTTTGTGCAATTCTTTGACCTGTTATTTTGGATTTGTGTAGTGGTGATTCGCTACTCAAAGCCAAAATAAGTCAAAAGAAAATTACACAAACTCAGTGTCCATGTACCGCCAAAAATCACCAATGGGCACCCATATTTTTACCTTTTTAACTTATGATCAGTTAGAAAAGAAGCTGTAAATTTTTGTGATACTTATAACATGCAGAATATTTCATTTTCATGTTCACTTTAGACTGTGCAATATTGTTCTTTTGTTAGACTGATTTTAGAGTCATAGTTAATGCTTCATTGATTGTCTGTTGACTTCCAATCACATCATGTATATACAAAAGATACTTCATATTGAATGAGACAAAAAGAAAGCCCACTTGTGAATGCTGTAATTACTTTATTTTGATAAATAAAATTTACAGTGAAACTATAGTTATCCAAGTTTCTATAGATGTTCTATGTATGGCCCTCTAGTAACATGGCAAATATCTACGCAGTATTCCAGTTCTTGCCACACTCATGATAGAATATCCTTTGTTGATGATTTAAGCCCTTCAGTTATCTGCTACTTCAGTTGCTATCCTGAGGAAATGGGGGCATAAACACTTTGTCTCTAACAAAATCCCATAGGAAAAAATCACAAAGGATAAGATCTGGAGATCTCAGTGGCCAACAAAGCAATGACATGTTGTTTGACCCAGCATAGCCAGTTCAGCAATAAGGGTGATTATCACTGAAAATTTTGAGTTCAGGTTTTGAATCAGCTATGTCATAGCATTACGTAAGCTTTGCAACATAGATTGATCTGGAATGACGCAGTCCAGAAATGTTAAATTTTTTTAGAATAAAAAAGTGGTATTATAAAGCTGATTTACATATTTTTTATTTTGCATATATATATACACTTAAAGTAGGCTAAAAACCTAGATCCAATTACAGAGCTAAATTCAGGAACTCAATAATTCCATTGAATATTTCTAATACTCTAATATACTGCAATTCGAATTCTAAAAAAAAAGAAGACTGAATTAATCATCAATTTCCACATATTCATGTGTTTAGGAGAGCAGAGCAAAGTAATTGAACAGAGTAACTTCTAATGCTAATCTTTAACAATATCAGCAAGTTAAGAAAATGGTAAATTGGGTGTCTTTCTTTAAGCCAATATTTGTTGAACCATGAAATAAGTTTACTTGATGATAATTCTTTCACAAACTGCAAAATGTTACCACAGTTAGCAAAGATCTTTGCCCTCTTGATTTGCTATCACCAGCTGTGACAGGAGATCAGAAACTTTAGATTTCTAATACCAAGTTAGATGATCCAGTTCCTAATGGCATTGCTAGAAAACAGATTCAGTTCCAGATGGAATTTCCAGCTGCTGAGGCTATTAAAATTTCTAGGCAAATCTTTTCAGCATAAATACAGCTATTAACATACTGCAATATAATTTCCAATAGCTCGATGAAACACCCTTCATTTTCATATTATTTCCAACTGCTCTAGTAATTACTGTCATTGAACAGCATGGATTAATAGAAAACATTTATCGCACATTACCAAACCACCAAATATTCTCTATTCCTCTAGTTTCCTCCTATACATATTCTCCATATTGAGGAAGGAAATGTCCTATTGAGCAAGGAAATGTACAATTTGGTTTTTAACCTTAATAAAATAAAATCAAGCTTTTGTCTACTTTGATAATCAAAACTAAATTTCCAAATTTTTTGTCGTTGCTACTGTTTTAATAATGTAGTGTACTTCACATACATAATTATTTAAATCTATTAAGTATGTTTTTGACATATCTAGCTAATCTTTATTTATCTTACTGCAGTTGTATCTTTAATCCAGAAATCTATAAAAATATAAAAAAGTTACAAAGAAAAAAAATGACTTGAGATTATTCAAACCCTGTACATTTAAACGTGCCTTTTTTCCAGACACGCATGATCATAAAATACAGTTTAAATGGTTAAAAGGTCTGTAATTAAATTTTATGATTTGAACTCTCTCATTTAAGCAGTCATCGTAATACTTTTACAAGTTATATCAAATAGAAAAATTTCTTTCTTGAAAAATGTTTAGTTCTTATGAAATGGCTGCAATTACACACATTCTACGATGCTTTAGAACTTACGTATGCAGTAGTAATTTATTCATGGCAAGAACTTGAAGGCGAATGTAAAGTAAATTTTCTAGCCACAAAGACAAAAGTTGCTTCTAATAGCCATTATCTGTACCTACACTGGAGTTGAGAGCAACATATTTACTATCAAAGCTTGTAAAAGAATACAAAGAAAGAGCTTAATTTACTTGATTTTCATCAGTTTTATGCTCAGTGAAATAGACAACAGATATTTGTTTACATTATTCAGAATTTTAAAAAATGCTATAGTGAAATTAGTTTTTAAAGGAATTTTAACTAATAATTTTATATAAAGATATTTATCTTTTCAATTATCATAACCTGCAATGGAAACAAAATGCAAAGCTCTAACATAAATCTCAGTACCATAATTTCCTTGCATATTTTTTCATTTTACCATTCAAAAATTAAAAAAAGAAAATTATCAATGAGAATAATTTAATTTTGATTAAAGTAAGAACCTAAGAAATGAAAAGTAGTAATGGATAAACTTGAGGTAACTATAAGAATATTATTTCGTTAAAAGAAACTTATATTCCAGTAAGAATACATCCTAATATTAACATTATACTATCTTATAAGACATCTTCATTTCTACTTCCCTGTAGCTTGAATCTCACTCATTCTTACTGTTGTCTCTGATACTCATAAACCCTCAAATCATCCATAAATTGAGAAGGTAAACATGCAGCTGACTCAGCAAAATCGCAGACTAAATGTCTTCATGTTTACGGCTCTAGTGTAGGATTCAGTGCCCTTTCAATTGGCGAAAAATTTTCTTCAGTTTTGGCGATGAAACCCCATTTCTGGTTACCATGAGAGTTTTAACATGGTTTTAGCTTCTTGATTTATTAAAGTGAAAATAAATCGATGTGCACATGGAAGGCAGTGTGCAATGACTAGTTTGTGCAATTCTCTGATTTTTTTTAAGTGAAAATAGGTCAATGTGTACATGGACACGGAGTTGTGAAATTCTTTTTGACTTCTTGTTTTGATTTTGTGTAGCCGCCATCTTGAAATTGTGTCTTATTGGCGTCAAAACAGAATCGCTAAAAAACAAGGGGTGCCCAAATGCAAACTAAGTTTACTAAACTGTGATAAATGGTTCTCATATTACGCTCGCATATAGTTCAACAGCTAAAAGGAAAAAGATTCAGGGTGAACTTTGCAGATAATTTCCGAAAGTTTGTCTTTATTAATAAGACAAAAACAATCACCATGCAGACAAATCCATTTTAAAATTTAGAGAAACTCATTCTCTGAAAGCACCTTTCGTTCTTTTTTTTTTGAAGTTTCAGAACCTGGTGCTAAAAATAAAATATGCACAATGAAATATGGTACATAATACTTCTCCCTTCTCAAAATAATGTTTGAGGAATATGTCTTTCCCATTAAATAATTACACTAAACTGATAGCTATATGAATTTTAAAAAAAGATCTATGAATTTCCGGAATTATTATATTTGAAAATAAAACATCTGCTTTTAAAAACTGGATAATGTTTATTATTAGTCCCATCAGAACATTCACCAGAGAAACGCGCCGTAATTACTTTAAATATAAAATAATAAGAAAATGCCATAATTAATAATATTGTGTTATATAAAAATTTTTCACTGCACAATATTATTCATTTGAAACTTTACAAAGCACTACAAACGATCACATCGTTTAATTTTAATTAGTTATTTAAATCAACAATATACATACTCCATCACATACGTATATATATATAATAAGAACACCATTAATTAAATCAGAGACTTACCTCAGATTTTTTTGTAAAAGGACAGGAACTTTTTACTTCATCTTCAGCTCCGCGTGAAATATCAGATGAACCCTCTACACACTTTTTCGGAGCCCAAGGATTCCATATTTTCAAAACTACAGGCTGTATAAATCTGTACCATATAAAAAGCAATACAGGAGCTACTATGCATGGAATACAAACCATATTTCTAAGTAAAGATATCTCACCGCCGGACTTTAGACTTGAAGATTCAGACAGCTGAAAGAATTTCAACTGCGTGCTTTTAATATAGCAAACCTGCTGATAGATCAACTTGACCGATGGACATTTTTACGTTCTGAATATGGCAACGCTAGATAAGAAAAGGATAGTTTTGCACCGTGGGGTGAGTCTTTATACTCCAGTATATAAAATGGCAATATTTGGTAACAACAAGTTTTCTGCTTTCGTAAAGCTTTCAAAATTGTAATACATTTATTATCAGTTATGCTTAATAATCTTTCTTCTAATTTAAATGTTCTTAAATTTTTTATTGCCTTACAATATTTTCTAAATAGTAAAATAGGTTAAACAAAATATAAAAAATACATATGCGGTTCAAATGACCGCATATATACCTCTCAACATATGTTTTCATAGGTGTTAAAAGCATGGAGGTTAGAATAGGTCTATTATAATTCTAACCATGGAGGTTCTAACCATTCTAACCATGGATTCTAACCTCCATGGTTAAAAGCAAAATCGTGGTTTCACACTTTATTCATCTTTTCGCAATACACAGCGCGACTTAAGTTTTTTTTTTTTTTTCCTTCAAGAAAAGGGAAAGTTATTATTATTATTATGCTGTAGAAGGATTTTAAAAACTAATCTTTCGATTGTATTTCAGTTTCAACATTTAAAGAAAAGTTTTATAAAAAATAGCTTACAAATTTGAAATTATTGATTATTGAAACTGCATTGCTACAGTACATTATATAAGTTTTTTTAAAGACAAATTTAAGACTTATTTGGAAAATTTATCATTTCAGAAATTTTTAAAGAATGTTTCCTAAAAACTGAGTAGTATAATTTTATACATACATTATTACACTGCGGAATATAGTCGAATTTGACTCTGGGAAAATTTTACATAAAGCATTTAGAACTACCGGGGCAGTTTTCCCATACCTTCTGGCTAGTATTTTGAAAAGAAATCTCGAAATTAAGATTAATAATTAAAACTGAAATAAAATTAATATATAAAAATAAACGAGTTGTAGAAAAGCAATTTTCTACATGTATATATATATATATACTGGCAACGGGGTGCTACGCGCGAATATGTTGTTATGAATTTTGTCAGTGCGTGCGTCTAACATTTATTATATTGCATGAACATTAATATATTTTCTTCAGAATAATGTTTTATTTAATAGGTTTAGGATTAGGAGACGCGAAAGATATTACAGTGAAGGGACTGGAAATAGTGCATAAAGCAGAAAGGGTTTATTTAGAGGCTTATACATCTATCCTTACTGTTGGGAAAGAAAGATTGGTGCGTATAAACTTTTATATTTTAGAATTTGGTAAAAGTTTACAATTGGGTGCCCCTTGTTTTTTGGCGATTCTTTTCTGATGTCAAGATCGGCACCAGGAAGGCACAATTTCAAGATGGCCGCTACACAAAATCAAAATAAGAAGTCTAAGAATTTCACAAACTCCGTGTCCATGTACACATCGACTTATTTTCACTTGAAAAAAAATCAGAGAATTGCACAAACTAGTCATTGCACATTGCCTTGACGGGTTTTCTTCCGCAAAGCGCCCGGTAAATGTAAACACCGCCAATATTGGCAATAATAGCTCAAACCTGGTAACCCGTTAGTTCGAAGGTTGCAACCATTACTCTTAACGTTGATTTTTGTTCAATTACCACCTTCGCTGTTCTCATTTACAGATTTAAACTTTTCTTCACATATTTCTTATTATTGTTTCGGATTTTCACGTTATTTTTATGAATACAAACATTTTCATATAATTAGTGAAGTTTTCGGAGATAGATGCTTGTTCGCGGAAGAAAATAATGGCGAGAAGGGGTGAATGATAATCGAAAACACGAATATTTTGATTTTTTTGAGCAATACATTTATAAAATAAAAAAATAAGTATGAGAAGAATATAATTTATTACTAAAAAAACTCATGTAATCAGATAGTTGCAATTCAGTTTCTATTTAAAATGAGAATATTTGCTGATTTCATTTATGTGTTGATAATGGATTTTCATAGTTTTGGAAGTAGTTTGAAATTATACAATGAAGATATTAACTATAAAAGTACTTTTTGATTTTATGCTTTTATAATTTCCTTAGAAATTGCACTGTTAAAAGCATTATTATTTTGGGATTTTATAATATTGAAAGATATTCCAAGACAGATCTGAATTTTACTAATTTTTTCCATTAAATAGATAATTTTGTCAAGAAAAGAATTCATTATTACAAAGATCTCATCATTAGATTATTATTTCACTTCCGTTAAATATATTGTTTTCCGTGCTTATTTTAATTCAATACAAATTTTTTTTGTATATCACGTTTAATCGGTTAATTTTACATCCATATGCTTTTATATATTATTTTCTCTGCTAACCTGAATTTATGTCATTTATTATTTAACTTATTTTGATTATATGCACTAAATATCACGTTTACATGCCTTACTTCCATGTGTTTAATAACCGTACGCCGCTCATTGTCAAAGTCGATCAACCATTGGTGAGCTTGGCGAGTATAACTGCAACGTGTTCTTTGCCGAAGCGCCAACGGGTGCTTTGCGGAAGTGCTTCCGCCTTGACTTTGACCGTGTGCACATCGATTTATTTTCATTTAAAAAAATCAAGAAGCTAAAACCAAGTTAACTCTCATGGTAACCAGAAATGAGGTTTAATCGCTAAAACTGAACAAAATTTTTCGCCAGTCAAAAGGGCACCCAATTCTACACCAGAGCCTAGAATTTTTCCGGTGCCTTTTTGCGTTTCTTAATGTTGTCTGAAACATAGAATATAACAGAGTGCTTTTTTTCTTTGCACGGAATTTTTTTAAAGTAATCGGCTTCTTTGTAAATACAAAAATGAACTGTGTAAACCTTCCATGTGCATCCCAAGAAGTTTTTGGTAAAAGTTTACTATTGGATGCTCCTTGTTTTCTTGGTGATTCTTTTGACTCCAAGATCAGCACCAGGGAGGTACAGTTTCAAGATGGCCACCACAGAAAACCAAAATAAGTGGAAAAATTGCACAAACTAAACATTGTGCACTGCTTTGTCTTTGTCCATGTACATATCAATTTGTTTTCACTTAAAAAAAATCAGGAAGCTAAAACCAAAAGTTAAATCTCTCTTGGTAACCAGAAATGGGGTTTCATCGCCAAAATTGAACAAAATTTGTCGCCAATCAAAAGAGCACCCAATACTACACTAAAGCCGAAGTTTTCATTATATTCTTATAAAAGTACCTCCAATTACTTAGGATTGTACAGCAGCCTTATGCATCAGCAGCACATTATTCGGGTTGGGGTGAAAATGCGCTTTAGCCCACTGCTTGGCGATGTTTTGAAAATCGCCAATTCGGCGCGTTTCTGCGAAACGTCTTTGCAATTAATTGCAACCTTCCCGACACGCTCCGGGAAAACCTATTGTAAACAAAACGTAGAATTCTAAACCATAAATTAGTATGGAAACTGTTGCCACAAAAATATAATAAAATAATATGCAAAACGAACATTACGATCATTAAAATATTTGTCAGTTACCTTTAAATTAATTATTTACATTTTATGTTGTAATACTTACACATTTTATGCCGTTACATAACCTTCCCGACACGCTCCGCGAAAACGTAACCAAAATGGCATTCCAGAAAGAAGGAATTTTTTTTTAAAAGGCATTAAAATTACAAACGATACCATGTACACACCGTTCCGTTTTAACTTAAAAAAAACATCTGAGAATTGCACAATGTAGGCAACGTACACAAATAAACAAAATAAGCTAGAATAACGAAAATAAATTACAAGAAAATGCCATGTGCACAGCGTTCCGTTTTAACTTAAAAAAAACATCAGCGAATTGCACAATGTAGGCAATGTGCACAAATCAACAAAATAACCAGCTTTCATACACCAATCAATCACGTTTCCCTTGTACTTCCAATAAAGTAATAAATGTACATGTACATTCACTTACCTCTCTCAGCATCACAGCTAAATCCATAGCGACTTGGTATTTAGCGAAATATACGTACGAAAATAGCAAACACTCAACAGAACAACACCGCATTCAAAGAATACAACGACAACTGAAATAACTACTTAAATTAACACGTAAGAATTTCGAATAAACCGCTACGTCATCTCACATTACCAATAAACCCGTTCTTTATAAAATAGGAAATACGCATGCGCGAAAACTACATGTTTCCGTAGCTTCAAAATACCCAGTCAGCCATGTTCGCGGATATACGGAGTTACCCATGTTGGCGCGTTTATTGCTCATTCAAAAACAATTGCGGCCAAGCAGTGGGCTAAAGCGCATTTGAGCCCGGGTTGGTAGCCGGGCTTGACGGTGTTCGCCCCCACATTCGAGCAGGAGTCACTAAGGGCCAGTTGTCTGAAAACTGCTGTAAGGCAGTTTTTTTTTTCATTCTCTCTGTCTTTGTTTTTGGTTTAGCTGCACCATTGTGAAATCGAAAATGGCAAATTTTTCTATGCCCCCCTTTCCTTGATGCCCCAAGCACATGCTTACAGCATTGAACCCAGATGTTAAATCATAGGACGTGGGTATAGCCAGCTCAAAATAAGGGGGAGTGCCCATTACGACTCTTATGGCTATACTGTTCTACTTATTACAGGATCTTCAAGTATATAGGTAATTATTACGTGACGAGTATATTATGTTAATGGCAGTTATCTTAATTAAATAATAGGCCCACCAGCGGCCGAGCGGTAAAGACGTTGAACACTGGTAGTTCGGTCCGAGGTTCGAATCCCGCAAACAGGCTGGCTGCATGGCCGTTTTCGTGGTTTTCCCCATGTGTAACGTGTATACAAGCCAGTTTCCCTTAGAAATTCCTCCACAAAGGCATCCCTCCCTTTAGGCAAATAGCCCTCGTTTGCTTTGCCATAATTGAATAACCTAACCTAACCTAACCTTAATTAAATAATTATATTATAAATTTTATTAATAATTAAAATTATATGCATAATAATGGATACTTTTCATTTAATTATCATATTTATAATTATTACCTTGCAAACATATTAAATGCGTAACTCGATATTTGTGTTTTTCACCTTAACCACTTTAACTTTTATTAAAGCAATTTTGAAAAGCATAATAAAGGAAATAAGTATCAAAATAGAATAAAGCTACTAAAAGTACTTCTAGTATTTTACTTTCATTTCTGACGTACACACTCACATACATACAATGAAATATTAAAAGAATTTTGAAATTCATCTTACTTTGGTTTCATAATACAACTATAAAGGTATAAAATCTGTATTTCTGTTCTATATAATTACTAAATAAAAATATTTAATTAAATACATAAAAGTTGTAAATGCATTGTTTATTTTGAACATAAAATTAAATTGCAAACAAAAATTAAAAAAAAGGGAGGGCAAAAATTTTTTCTGGCCTTTCATTTTGGTTCAGGTATTAAAATATTCCTGAATTCCGTTTTTTGTGGCCCTAAACTGGCAAGTATGTCAATAAATTTGTCATTTGATATTTCTGTAATATAATGATTATTCATTAATTCAGAAAAACTTCTATACTCTTCCGTCATAGTAGCTTTGTTATAACTTTCTAACCTTTTCAAAGCACTTACGGAACATTCACATTCGCAAGCTGCTATAGGCAAAAGCACATCAATATTCCAGAAAAAGTATTTATTCAAAGCTTTTAAAGCCACAACTGGTGTGTCTGGGAGCTTTGCTTTAGGGAATAGACATAAAATGCCATCGCTAATGCAGTCTTTTCTAAATTTTAAAATTTGGATTTTAAATGGAAAATGAAGTGGTTGAGTAAAGGAACTGCTAAAATAGTTTTGTAGTAATTAAACATAGAATCGCAATGAGCATTATTTTGATAGACTTACTTTCGAATGATGGGTGTCATTTTAAGTAAAGTCATGTAATTTTTTACACATTTGCCTAGCATGATCAAATATATTCTCGACAGTCTTTTCTAGATTTTTACAGTCAGAAATATAAAACTCAGTTATTTCCTAGACCATTTTACACACTTCCACGATATCAACAGCTCGTCCCTAAAGTTTAACTGTAATTCCTTCTAAATGAGATAGATAATGATATAGTGTTATGAATGTTACAATGAAAGATATGAAATGTTTAAATTCAGCAGAACCTTAACGTCTTGCTTGCACTGCACGCTCCATTGATTATGCACATAAGCATCTGGTTTGGTTGAATACACAATGGCTTCAATGATGTCGAAAAAGCTTTGATAGAAATGGTGGTACACCTTATGCCACATGGTCCGCCTTGTCCGGCAAAGGTCTAATATTATTTTTTGTCAACCTAAATCATATGGGGAGACTCAATCATATGTGTTTAATGAAACCAAAAATTCAAATTTATTAGCCACCAAAACGTTAAGACACTGTAAGGTACAAACAGACTTATATTTAAACTTAGCCATTTAATAATATTACATAGAAGAGCAAATATACTCATAACAGCACAAGAAGAATACTGAAAACACTGTTTAAAATTTATGTTATGATAGATTCATTTCATAATTTTTATCTCAATATAAGTAATAATAGTTTTTCTTCCAAATAATAATTTGAATTTAAATAAAATTGGATTTCAGCCAATGCTTTATCTGTAAAATAAGAGTTAACGACTGCTAAGCTATGGAATAGGATTTTGCGCCTTCTCAGAAATACCGATCGATTTTATAGATGATCTTCTAAGGAAGGTGGTCACCATAAGAGGATTCCTTGTATTTAATTTTTTAAAAAAACAGAAAATGGAACATATGTTTTCCCCTTGATAAATAGGATTCGATTGGATTAGCTGGAAACAATAATGATATCTTACAAAAAATTATTGCCTTCTATTATTTTTCATTAATTTAATTTTACATCACTTGAATTATCATTTACGTATAAAATTATTTTTAAACTTTTATTTTAATTCTTAGTTTGTAGAGACATTAGAATTTTTGGGGAAGCAGAAGAGATGAAAAATGAGCAATGCTCTCTCCAAGTGTGCTGACCATTACACTACGAAGGCATGCTAAGAAGGCGGGAGAAATATCTTATATACTTTTCTTTTAAAAAGCAACTGGGGATTAGGGGCCCCAATCGCCAAATGCAGGTGGTGGAGAATCATCATCCACCAACCTTTTTAGTTGGGCCACCATTGTAGAGTGATAAGGTATTTTTTTAAAGTAGGAGAGATAAAAAATTAGCAATGCCTTTGCCGAGACTCAAACCACAGACCTCTTGAATACACGCCAAGCATGCTGACTACTACACCACAAAAGCATGCTAAGAAGTGGGAGAAATACCTTATAAGTTTATATATTAGGATTTTATGAAAGCATTAGTAAAATTTTAGATATGCTCAATCAGATTTTCTTAAAGTCAAATAACAGTTCGACTCAGTCCTTTTTAATTGACAAAAGAAGTACAGGTTAACTTAGTTACACTTGATTTTTTAATGTAAAGAGTTAGAAAGAGGGCTTTGTACTTTCTCTCCCATCACTAAATCAATGATTCTTCCTTAGAATTTTTAATAGAGTATAAGAGCTTAATCAGTTCAATTCTTGGATATAAGAGCAATGAATATGTCACAGCATATTGGATAAGTCTGTAGAGACATTAGGTTGTTTCGAAGCAGGAGCCATGAAAAACGAGCAATGCCTTCGCCTGGAATCGAATTACGGACCTCTCGGTTACGCATTGAGCTTGCTGACCACTACGCCACGAAGGCATGCAAAAAAGGCGGGAGAAATACCTTATATACCCCCCTTTTAAAGGATGACTGGGATTTTGGGGACCCAATTGCCAAATCCCAGTGGTGGAGAATCATCATCCACCACCTTTTTAGTTCGGGTGCCAGTGCAGAGACATTAGGTTATTTTGAAGCAGGAGACATGAAAAATGAGCAACGGTTTTGTCGAGAATCGAACCATGGACTTCTCAGTTACACGTCGAGCATGCTCACCACTACACCATGAAGGCATGCTCATTTTTCATGTCTCCTGCTTCAAAATAACCTAATGTCTCCGCACTGGCACCCGAACTAAAAAGGTGGTGGATGATGATTCTCCACCACTGGGATTTGGAAGTTCTCCACTACTGGGAGTAAAATTTTAGATATGCTCAATCAAATTTTCTTAAAGTCAAGTAACAGATCGACTCAGTCCTTTTTAATTGACAAAAGAAGTACAGGTTAACTTAGTTACACTTGATTTTTTAATGTAAAGAGTTAGAAAGAGGGCTTTGTACTTTCTCTCCCATCACTAAATCAATGATTCTTCCTTAGAATTTTTAATAGAGTATAAGAGCTTAATCAGTTCAATTCTTGGATATAAGAGCAATGAATATGTCACAGCATATTGGATAAGTCTGTAGAGACATTAGGTTGTTTCGAAGCAGGAGCCATGAAAAACGAGCAATGCCTTCGCCTGGAATCGAATTACGGACCTCTCGGTTACGCATTGAGCTTGCTGACCACTACACTACGAAGGCATGCAAAAAAGGCGGGAGAAATACCTTATATACCCCCCTTTTAAAGGATGACTGGGATTTTGGGGACCCAATCGCCAAATCCCAGTGGTGGAGAATCATCATCCACCAGTTCGGGTGCCAATGCAGAGACATTAGGTTATTTTGAAGCAGGAGACATGAAAAATGAGCAATGGTTTTGCCGAGAATCGAACCATGGACCTCTCAGTTACACGTTGAGCGTGCTGACCACTACACCACGAAGGCATGCGAAAAAGGGAGAAATACCTTATAAGACATTTTCCTTTTACAACTCTATAAAATCGGTGAAGTTGAGACATTGTTAAAAAATTTTAATCTAATCATTGCTTTGTGATCAGTTTTGCTCTTCGAAGAAAAAATTTAAATAAGAATTAAAATAACTGTCTCTTCATTAATACATACATTAAAGAAATTATTTCCTCTAACTCTGTAACTTGGAAGCATTAACTGTCTGTATGATAATATCTCTGAATAGTATAGTTAAATAAAAATTAAGATTACTGTAAATGAAACTAATGTTTCGAGCACAATGCATAACCACAGGTAATTAATAATTGAACAAGTTTACCTCTTACCAAAATTTTCAGTTTAGATAAATACATTTAAATACACAATTGCACATACTGCACGAATTTTAAATGTCATAAAAGTTATTTATTTATTATAGCTATTATTTAAATAGCTGTAATTATATAATAATCAGAATTTTCAAATGAGGAGGAAAGATTGCTTACCTTTTACCAGAACAAAAATGCTTCCGGTAAAGTTCATTTCTTTAGAAAATGTACACGTTTTTGGAGAAATGAAACTCTCTCTTTTTTTTTTTTACACCTTTTTCTAATTTGTGCCTTTATTTTTCAGGACATCCCATATTAATTGATTAACACAAGTTAAAACATTATTTTTAGTAATACAACACACATCAAAATTTGGAGGAAAACATAGTAACTTTCAAAGACATTAGATCTGATCCATTACTTTTCACTTTCCCATGATCAAGTTGGCCAGATCCCTCATAGTTTATCGATAAGAGCTGATTGGACTTCGTACAGTGATTCCAGCAATTTAGTAAAATGCCTTGCTTCTACTCGTACACGCCTTTGTTCGTAAACAGAAAAAGAATGGAAAGAGCATGTGACTATGTTTTGTGTTATTTTTAGATGTTTTCTTTTTTGCTTAAAAAGTAATAGAAGCCTTAAAACTGAAAAAAAGCAGTTTTAAGAATTTTGTGAAATTAGATGTTCTGCTCTATATAATTTAAAAATGAATAACTATTATTTTTAACTCTTAGGCAGTGAATCTAAACTATTATTTGATGTAAATAAACCAGAAAAAAATTAACAATATTTTCGCATACCCATCCGAGGGCAACAGTGATACCCTTTAATATTAATAATAAATTTTTTCTTTTATTTGTCTGTTTTGCATTATGATCAGAAAGTAAAATAATTTTTTTTGATAAATTTATTAGAAATATAGTGTAGGACATTGACTTTTCAAAAATAAAGGGCCATGCTAATAAAATTATTTCCCTCGGAAATGGATATTGTTCATGGTTTCGGCTTGATGCCGACGGTGCATATGATCTCGTGATTAAATCAAATTTTTATCATTATAATTAGTTTTTCATATATGCTTGCTACTGTTTGTTTAAATCAGTACGGCAAAGCATACAAAGGTTATTTGTCTATGAGAAGCGATGCCTTCATATTAGACATGTCTAGGGAAGAGATGCCTTCATATTAGACATGTCTAGGGAAAAGATGCCTTCCCATTAGACATATTTATGGAAGGGATGCCATCCCATTTCTTGAGGACCTTCTAAGGGAAATTAGTTTGTATTTACCTTATACATAAAGGAAAACATAAAAGCTCATTCAAATCGTTCGCTGATATTCTAACCTGTGCCAAACTAGCACTGTTTTCCTGTGTCAAACTAGCAATCTTACATGTTTTTTTACCCACTGATGGGCTGTGTACTTTTTTCATTCTATTAAATTCTCTTATTTTATACTTCCTTTTAATTAGTAATTATCTGATTATTTGTCCCAATCACAGATGCACACAAAATAAATAAGTAAAATAAAACTAATGAAATGAAATAAAATATCTGGCAGTGAATGACTATCTTCGTATTTAACAACTGCCCTATTCAATCATTTTAAATAAGAATTTAAATTGTCAGATGACTAAGAAAATAAAATTCATTGCCTTGAAAACGTCAAAATTGACATGCTCTCTATATTATTTCAAAAAAATTTAATATTTTTGTTATTTTTTTTATTTAACTAAAATTTGAAATTAATGTAAAAAACAATCACTCAAAATTATTTTACTGTGTTTCCTTTCCTCTTACGTGCAATATTTAGATAATAAGTAATAATAAGTAGCAAATCTTAAAATTGAATACTCCAACTTAATTTTTTTCGTTTTTCTTTTTTTTTTTAAAAAAAGAAAAATACTTAGTTTCGTTTAACCATTATGCATTTAGATACTTGGTCCGAAATGAAAGGGCTCTTCTTCTTTAGTGACATTAAACTATAGCTAGAAGGAAAGTGGGGTGAGATATGGAGGACTATTCAAAGCTGTAAAAGAATAAAAGCTTTACGACTTGAAAGTGTCACATAACCTTCGAAGTATTTTCCTGTGGCGTGTTTGCTGAGGAAGGATGACTTTTCTTGATCTTATACTTCTAAATGGAAAATTGTAGACTTTTCATTCGTTCTTTGTTAATCAGAAATTTAGGGAAGCTAGAAAGCAATATTTAAGAAACTTAAGTATGATCTATTGAAAATTATTTAGCATTGTTTTTTAAGTATAGGTAGTGATGAAGTGGGAGGGTGCCCAGGCCCCCCCCTGGCTACGTACCTGTAGGATATCCATATTGAATAATTTATCGCAAAAGTACGACTTCAAACGTTCGGTAATTATGTTGCAGTGGCTTTGCGGGTCTTTATGTCTTTTCTGTTATCTCTACGTATAATAAAACAAAGAGTCTGTCTGTGTGTGTGTGTGTGTCTTTCGTTCGTGTTGCGAGTAAGCTAATAGACCCAGGGCCACGAAATTTGGTACATAGGTGTATCTACACAAGAGCCAGTGCACCTCGAAGCGATTTTTTCGAAATTCAAATTAGAATTTTTTTTATTTTATGTTTTGTGACCAAATCGCGTCATTTTGAGACAGAATGGGCTACAGGAAAGCGAGATTTCACTCTATACATTTCAGTTTTACATCGTCGTGAAGCGTAAACACTTAGCTGTTTTACGAACTTAAAATAAATTTCGTATTTCAATAAATCGATTAAATACGAATATATTTAGGAAGGTGAGCTTAACACCTTTTCAGTGGAATTTTTTTTTAAAAAACTTATTTTAAAAAATGTGCTGTTTATTTTCCTTTGATTTTTGGACACATTGAACTTTAATCCTTTCGACTCCTTTTAAAAAAAGAATTTTGGAAAAATAATAATATTTTGTATTTTTTAAAAATTTTTTAAATGAAGCTTCCGAATACACTTCTCACATCTCAGATATTTTAAAATGTAGTTTTGGCAACAATTTTCCTTTCTTATTGTTGTTGATAGATTTTTGATGAAATTGCATCATTTTGAATAGTTTCATTCTTTTAAAAATTTCGGTTTGGCAACAATTTTTCATCGTATTTCTTATGTTACTGTTTTTAAGAGACTGAAAAGTTTAAGAAATTAAAAAGTTGTTTCTTTTTGCAACGGTAAATTGTTTAATTACTTTATTAGGATAATTAACATTTGTATCAAGGGATATTGCTTATTTCATTGTAATATTATGTTTTAATTATATATAATTTTAATTATAAAAAAGTTTTGCATGATATTTTTTAATCTGTTTAAGTTCTTAATCTGTTTATACCATTTGAGTTCTTAAGATTTTGCAAAGGGAAGTTGGTTAATTTATTTATTAGGATAAGTAATATTTGTATTAAGGGATACTGCATATTTCATTGTCATTTTTTATATATATAATACATTTTTATTGATTTCTTTTTTGATAAAGTTGTTCTGCAGAGTAAAATTCTGCGCGAAATGTTTTGTTTTTTGAGTTTCTTTCATGTTATTTTTTGCTTATTTCACTGTTTGTAAGATATTGAAAAGTTTTGCATGATTTTTTTGCATGAGCCAGTGCACCTCGAAGCAAGTTTTTCGAAATTCAAATTACATTTTTTTTTTAATTTTATGTTTTCTGACGAAATTGCGTCATTTTAAGACATAATGGGCTATAGCAAAGCGAGATTTCACTCTATTGAACAGTTTAAGAAATTGAAGGATTGTTTCTTTTTGCAAAGGTAAATTATTTAATTAATTTATACATCTGTATTTAAAAGGACGAGTTTTTTCTGTGTGTGTAGGTGTCTTTCACTCGTATTGTGTGTAAGCTAATAGACCCAGGCCTATGAAATTTGGTACACAGGATGCATCTAGACAAGAGCCAGTGCACATCGATTTTTCAAAATTCGAATGAGTTTTTTTTTTTTCTTAATGAAATAGTATCAAATTGATGATTTTCTCTCATTATATGAACAACAATGGCACACAGCCATTTTTGCTGATATCAGCACTATTGCCACCCGAAAAAATGAGGGCGATAATTCTGTGCAGTTTTTAAATTTAATGTTTCTCTTGGATACTGGACTTATCATACAGTTGTTCGATGGCTCAACAGTGGGAAAGTTTTGTTGAGATTCATCAAACTGAGATAAACCATAGTTTTTTTTTTTTTTTTTTAAATGAGAAAAATTGACCTCATCCTTTATTATAGTACAGCAAATGGCTATGGAAATTAACATTTACCATAGATGTCGGGGGGTATCTCAATGAATTCAGTCTAAAATTGCAGGAGAAAATAGTACTCATATGTAAAAAGTAAGCTGTCATAAAGGCATATCGCCAAAAAATTTGTATAGTTTGTAATGCAAATAACATTAAACAAATTTCATTCCCAAAAAAAATTCATCCAGGATATATTTTCTGAACTTATGCTACAGCTACAACAGCATTTTATGGGTCTTAGTTTTAAAATCCATTTGATTGTATAATTGAGCAGTTTGCACCAGACCTCAACTGAAGTGATTGATTTATAATATGATGTGATGCTAATAATGTTTAAAGAAAAGAATCCAACTCAGTTTTATGAATGTCTTTCATCTAAGACATTTTTGAAAATGATGAATTTAAAATCGCAATTCAGGTCATTATCATGAAATATTATCACAGAAAAAACAATTACATTCTTGTATTAGAAATTTTAATGTAGTTAATAACATTTTTTTAATATGTAATGTAAATCTTTTTTTTTAGTAAATGTGTGTAAATATTATGTAAAAGTATCACCTCATAATTAAAAAAAATGAACTTTTTTTGCTGTATGAGAATTACCCATTAATATCTTCATATTTTCTACTTGACCAAGTATAAAATTTTTACACCTGTGTCCTAAAGTATGCAAAGACAATTAAAGCCAAGAAATTGTATTAAAATTATTTGTTATTTTGACTATAGGCTACATCCTAATTTGGTTAAAAATTTAGTGCAACAAAGTTCAGTCTATTCATGTATAAACAGGGTAACTGCTTTATGCGTAAGTTTCTTGGAAGAATTCGTAAGAAAGCAGGCATGGTCATCTTTACTGAGAGTATTATGAACAAATAAGAATAAAATTTATTGCATTGGATAATTTCTAAAGTCTTATTTCCTGAAATTATTTAAAAGGCTATGCTTCCTTCTTCTCTCTTAATTACAATTTTATATTCTGACTTCAAGTTACAGTTGTAACTCTATCCTTTCTCCCAAAATGCATTATGCAGAAATATTCTGAAAAGTAAAATAACAGTAATATATATGTGTTTTTGTTTTAAGGTATTTGAAATATACGAGGAAGAACTTGGAAATGCATATCTTCATAATTGTCTTGAAATTTATCTGTGATAGAATGTAGTTAACTCTTGAATGTTTTAAATTGCTATAGCAAAAGATGTAGTTTTTTCCAGTCATACTTATAAAAGGTTTTATGGGCAGTAAATGCAAGAAGAAAAAGTCAAGTTATATTGATTGCTATAATATTTGGTAATATTCACTCTTTTTGCTGATAAAAAATTGTTAAATTGAGTTAACTGCAAAGTGTCTACTTCTTTTTTAATTGTTTTCATTCCATCGCAGCCATAAATTGTAGATGTTTAATGGGTTTTTCATGATTATTCACCACCAAGCTAAACTGCAAAAAGCAACAGCTGTTTACAAAAATGGTGGTGTAATAAGAATTGCATAAAACAGCAACTAATTAAAAAAACCAAGGAGCATCCATAATAAAACAATTTTGGGCACTTTTATCTTCAAAAAACATCGTAGAAGTGCAGCATCACACACAAATTGACACTGCACACACCGTCATTGTCCATTTGTATACAATGACATGTTTTTGCTTAAGAAAAATATTAGAGATTTGCAGACACTCACCACTGGCTTACAAATTTGGATAGATAAAATTTGATCAGTTACGAGGTACAACTTTATGAAATGCAGCACTTTATTTTCCATCAACAAGCAACCTCTACAGTCCCATTATGATTCAATATAGCACACTCCTTCACGAATACTTTTCGGGGATAGTTAGAAAGTATTGCTTAATGGACTTATGTGATACTTATGGCTGTTGCAAAATTTTCTTATTTTTCACATTTTCAGTTATACATTGATAAGAATAAAGTAATAATTATACTAATGAATGTCAAATGATCAAATATAAATCATAAATTAAAATGAAGAATTCATTTTAGTATTTTGTGATGGACTAGCACATTAGCCCTCTTTTTCTCAATAAATAATATTTAAGTAACTTGTCTGAAACTACTTTGTTGAGATGTTAAAAACAAGAGAAGTATTTTCTACATAAACTCTGAAATCATTTCTGTCAAGAATTAACATTCAGAATGTTAGTATATAACATGACATATTTTTAAATGTGTATTCATATGTCTAATTGAACTTTTTAATTTTAGGAAGAATTTTATGAGAGAGAGGTTATTATAGCTGATCGAGAGATGGTAGAGCAAGATGCAGGTATGAAATGCTTTTTTTAAATATTAAGGAATATTATTGAACTAAATGCAATTTGAAATAAACTTGATTTTTCCCCCCATCATTTAGATTCCATTCTTCAAAATGCTGTTGAGAAAGACATTGCTTTATTAGTTGTTGGAGATCCATTTGGGTATGCTTTAATACATTTTGCTTCTAATATGTATAATTCTCTCAATAATACTTTTTTTTCCCCCTTGTTAAATATGTCTTGTAACAGAAGATTTAACTAAGTAAATTATGTTGCACAAGCATAGAGAAAGGATATTTCAAAAATGAGTCATGATGTAGCATAGTAGCTTCAGCTTTTATTTTTAGTTAAATTATTTAGTTTTGCTAAAAACTTTTTTTTTATATTTGTGAATAATGGCTGGATACACACGCAGTTTGGAAAGTTCTTTGAAATATTCAGTTAGATGTTAAATGGTTGTATTAATAATATGAATTAAAAGGCATAATTATTGCATATTGAGAATTAATATTACAAATTGATAAATTTGTTAACCTTTTGAGTTCGGGGCTTAGATGCTTCCTCCACCATTACCATCTTAGAAATCACTTCCTGTTTGCAACAATGATCCTTGTGTGTAGTTTCGTTCTTTCTTAGAGGGGTGCATTTACTTGAGAGAGAAGGGGGGAAAGGCAAATGCAAGGATTAGTGAGTAAACTGCTAGATGCTTTTCGTTATTGGTTAGAGAATTTCAAGGTGCAGTTTTTTTGTTTTTTTTTTCTACCATCTGAATTTTTTTTTTTTTTTTTTGTAGATTTCATGAACTTTCTTAACATTAAAATTTATGGTTTCATAAACTGGAAAAAAAAATCATGTAGATGTTGCAGTAAACAGAAAAGTTACATTAATGTAAAATAATTTATTTTCAGTTACTTTGGTGCATATGTTATCAAAAGTATGTGGACTCTTTAAAAATCTTTTTTGAAAGGAGTGGTTAAAAAATGAAAGTTTAATCCTTACTGAAATAATTAAAAGTTCAAACTCTGTGGAAATTTTTAAATTAAACTTTGCAAAAGAGTTAAAATTTTAACTCTAAATAGATGCTAAAAATCTGCATGGAAGCATGATGTTTAAAGGGGAAAATATTAAGAAATTAGAATGTACAATGTTTAATACAAATATACCTTCATTTTACTATAATTAAAAGTATTGCAATGTTCCATTACGTAAATGCCTCTGATTTATGTTAAGTTCAATTTCAAAAATATCAAAAGAATGAAATAAAGCCTATGAAGGTATTTTCTGAAATAATATATTTTAGTTTTAAAATTAGAAGGTGTAGGATTTTTTGAACAAATAATATTTTATAACGTGTATTGAAAATCAGCTAGTAATATTATTTTTGTATTATTAATAACAGAATTTTAGTTCACCAAATATATTAACTTATTTTGTAGTAGAAAGTCATAAAGGAAAGCTTCATATTTACTTAGAAATTCTCTTTGCCTTTTTTTTATATATATATAATTAATATCACAGTCTTATTAAGACAGTGTGATTTACTATATAAATATATTTTACTATATTATTAGAATTATGACATTTTTTTTAATAATAAAAAGTTTTCAAATCTGAAGGGGAAAATTTGCAAATAGAGTTTGGAAAGAATGGGGGAAAGATAGTTTGTTATTGTCCTCAATACCCATACCTCAGTGTACAATAGTAGTTGTCTTCAGTATATTGTATTATTATTATGTATGCTGTGATGTTACATAATTTAGCTCTTCATAAGCCCTTGAAGCCTTTATATTTTTTCTTGAGTCAGCCCTCTTTAACTTTTTGATATATTGCTATGAAACGAAGCAAAATATCTCCCAAATCTTACAAAAATGCAGAATATTCCAAAGCATCATAAAGTTCTGTTTAGGACTTATAAATGCATTTATTGATAATTCTAAAGCCATAACAATGAAAATAAAAAGATGAGAAAACTGGAGGAACACAACATATACAAAAGATACAAAGGCCTTTGAAAGAGATAAGTGGTTAAGTTTCGAGAGAGATCAGATTTGTCATTTGACCATACCCTTTCAGCTTATGTTATGTTATGTTATGTTATGTTATGTTATGTTATGTAGAAGTGAGGTGGCCACCTAATATCTACCCTAAGGCCCTTTTAGCTTGGAGAACAAAGGGAAAAAGAGATGGCCAGTAAACTAGACATCCCTGTCCTTCACATAGGGAATAAATACTATGACCATTACACAGGCCTTCTCAGCAACAAAGTGTTAATTTAAAGCCAAAATGAATGTATTTCTATTTCATCTAAAATTTTAATTTTCGGGAGTACAAATAAGTCTTTTCTGTTTCTCATCAAAAATTGGTTATTTATTGTGAAAGAATGGTACATTATGTTTTATTCAAAGTATTGCCCATTTCTAGCCATTATTTTTCCCCATCTTTCTGACAGCGTATGGATGCCACATCGAAAGAACACTTCATCTTTCGAAGCTATCCATAAATCAACCTAATTTTTTATATCTTCATATTATATGATGTGCTGCTTAGACAGGCCATGTGTCGTCAATTAAAATAAGCAGTAATCAGAGGGAGTAACATCTGGTGAAACAGCAGTAGGAGGAAAACCTCTCATTTCAATTTTTCTGATTAAGTTTTAACCGGGAACACAACGTTTAGATGAATGTTATCATGCAGGAGAATAATTTTGTCATGTCTGGAGTAGTAGTGGACGATATATATATATATATTTTAAGTGCTTTGCTCAGTCTCATCAGTTGTGTGCGGTAGAGAACCCCATTAATGGTTTGGTTTGGTTTGAGCGACTCAATACATGACACTAAGTTGATCTCACAGTATACACATGATTTTTTTTCCATGAATATTTGGTTTGCCTGTTAATCTTGAAACATTGCCAGGTTGTCCCCATTATTTCTTCTTCTTTGGGTTATAGTGGATCCAGTTTTCATCACCAGTGGTAATATGATGCAAAAAAACCTTTCATTTATGCCTCACAAGCAGCATTTTATGTATAAAAAAATCAGCTTTCAACGTTTCTCGGCATCAGTTCATATGAAACCCAGTTTCCTTGCTTTTGAATCATTCCCAATGATTTTAAATGATGTGAAATTGTTTGTTGAGTCACTTTTGATATAAGTACAAGATCTACTTCTGTTTGGCACAAATCTTCATCCAATAATGCTTCCAATTCTGCATCTTTGTGCACTTTCATCCTTCTACTATGTTCTCTGTCTTCAATGTCAACTTCATTGTTCTTAAACTTTTGAAACCACTCACAACAACTCCTGTCATGTAACGCAGCCTCACCATATGCTTCTACAAGCAGCTGATGCGCCTCAGTTGCAGATTTCTTCAAATTAAGGAAATAAATCGAAAGTTCCTGCAAATGACACTCATTCAGCTCAAAACTAGAGATTTGCGCATGAAAAATTATATGATGCTGGTACAAGATCATGTTGTTATATTGGATGTCCAAACTTATGATGTGATGTTTTACTTCAGACAGTTTCAACTATGACTTACAGATGGCACCATTTTTTTGTCAAGCAACAAAGACTTATTTGTACTTCCAATGAAATTGGTAATACCAGTACGTTATGACTTGATTTAGATTATAATAATATGTTCTATGTGAAAAGAAAACAAACTTTTCTTCCATCCAAAATTATTAGTGTCATTTAAAATTTGAAATATGATATTGAATCTATGTTACTTTTACATACATTCAATATCATGTTAACTACTGTTAACTTTTACATTAAAATTTAGTAAAAATCCAATTAAAGATATTTTCTAAAAATACATGAGCACATAAGTTTTTGTTTCATACAAACATTTCAAAGATGTGAATGAAGAGTTATTAATGATGATTGAGAATCACATAATCTAAAGATTACAACCACAAATGAACTAATAAAAAAAGTATAGTTCAGAATTTGGAATATTAATATCAAATATTTATTTTAAAATCTAGCATTTGTAGGGATTCATGTTGTGCTGTTTTTATCTAAAACTAAATTAAAAAAAAAGGGGGAGGGAAGATTTGAAATGCTTCTTACAATCTAGCGGAAAGAAATTACATGCCCCCCCAAAAAAAATCGTTAATGTGCCACAAAATCTTGCAAATATATGTTGTGATATGTAAAAAAAAAGCTTAGAAACTCAGCACTTGGCCATAGTGTTAGGTTTCTGATTATAATTGTAATGCGAATATTATCAGTAAATTTACTTACTTGTTATTATTGCAGTAACAAGTAACTTCTTCAATTTTTCTTCAGAAAAACTTCCATGCTTATCAGTGGGTAAAGTCTTAGCATGGGTAGAATGTTTCTTTAGCATCAGATGATATTAGTAGCTTATATAGAAAGCATCTTAAATGTTTTTTGACATGCATTTGAAAATGCGATTTAAAATTTCAGTTTAGGAAACAATGTGCAAACTTTAAAAGAATAAAAATAAATTGGGAGAAATATTTAAAAGTGTGATTAATTTGATATTGAAACATACAGTAGCTCAGTTTAAAAATTTGTAACCTTTATGAATAAAATTTGAAATGTCTTTTTCTGTACCACGAATGTTTGCATTAAAATACTGTGAAATATGCAAATTAAATCTGATGTATCTAATTTATGAACTTTGAGACTTATTACTTGTTATTGCTAGGTTACATTATAAAAGTTCACGTGTATATAATTAAATTGTAGGCTTCCAACAGCTTGTACTGAATCATTTGAGTAATATTTAACAATTCTAAGAACATAGTAAGAATGAGGCAGCATGGTCAGTGCTGTGTTCATTTTTTTTCCCGAGAGTTGCCCACCGTGTCATTAGATCAGAGGTTGAATAGTGCCATATTGTAATTGATTACTGAACTCCATAAATCAAATGGAAAATCAGTTTTTAGCCATTAAACCTCTAGCAATCAATCACATTATATTGCTTCAGGAATATGATTTGTTTTTTAAAAATTTAAGTTTTAATATTGTTACGAATTTTGTGCATAGATTATTGAAATTATAAGTAGAATTGTTGAATTTCTATTGTATAATGTACCATGAAAAACCTACAGAGACTAGCTATGCAGGAAGAAGAATACAGGGGAAAGCCTATTTAACATTGAGTAAATGCATATCTCGGTTATTTGGCGAGATATCACCAAATTTAGGCAGAAATCATTGCAAGTTGCCAAACTTGGCAACAATTTGGTCCAATCTCTGTATTACCATAATAGGTATTGTAATATATAATTAAGTGATTGCTATATTAGCTGTAACCGTAATTCAACCATCATATTGCCTTTCAGTAATTTAGAGACACAGATCTCGGCAGCTGTATGAAAACTTTATATGGCCGGACAGAGCATCCACTCTCAGTTATTGCTGTTAGCTCGGCATGTAGCTCTTTAGCTGGGTTTTTTTTTTTTTTCATTGAGTTTAACATTCATTACTGATTGTATTCTGTGATATGAAGAGTTGTATCACTATTTTTATGAAAAGTTCTAAATCTCTGAAGTATTTCTTTTGATAAAATAAATTTCATCAACCTATCATCAGAGCTGTATGCATTCAATATATTGTGAACATGCAAAAATATTAATAGGTTCAAATGAGAAAGCTATTTGTTTAGTATCAGTTGTATATAAAATGAATCATAACCTCTGATTAAAAATTATGTTAACTCCTTTCTGTCTTTAAAATATGGAAAAGACAGGTTTCCTAATCAAAAAGTAGATGAAAGAATTATTTAAAAATAAAAGTTTTTATCTATAATAATTTAAAAGTTGGTGCATAAAGATGTTAGCAGCCATAGAGACCACTTAACACTTTTTTATTCTTGGTAAGCACAATTTCATGAATCATCTGTACACCCATTCTTGATCACATTTGTGCCTTTTCTCATTATTATGACAGTTAAGTTCATGAAAGAGAGGTAATCTGCTACTTGTTGATGTGAAAGCAAGCAAGAGCAAGAATGTTGTGTGTCCAGGATGAATACCCTGTTCAAAATCATGTAGTTTCCGTTCTGCTTGTATCCCTCTTGTTTGCTAAAAGTTTTGATTCTAAAAATTGAAATTATTATTGGCTGACCTGTAATGTAAGCATTTGTATCATTAGCATAATGTGAGAAGTATGAGAATCATGTCAGAAAGATTAATTTTGAAATAAGACATTGTATTTATTTTAAGGAGTTACTATTGTTTGGACAGAAAGAGAAAATAATTGAATTAAAAAGGAGAGTTAAGAGACTATTGTAAGTTAGTATTTTATTTATTTACTTTATTATTAGGGCTACAACACACGCTGATATAGTCTTAAGAGCTGTTGAAAAAAATGTGCCGTATAAAGTTGTGCATAATGCTTCTATCATGAATGCTGTTGGATGTTGTGGCTTACAAGTGAGTAATTATTTTGATCTTAAAAGTTGACAAGGCGCATTCCATTTATAATTTTTGCATTTTAAAAATATATTTTCATATTATCAATTTTTAAATTATTTTTGTTGTTTTATTATAATTCTTCAGATAATGTATCTTAATTTTTTTTTAATTAGAGGTTAAAAAAAATTGTAAATTTTTGTTGATAATAGTGACAGAGATAAGTTGACTTAGCTTATTACATGAAAAATAAATAGTTGAATAAATTTAGGTATATTTGAATGAAACAAGTCAACTAATGAAGCTCATATTCAAATAAGACAAGTTTATTATAAACCATGCTTTTCCCTCCCTTTTTTTATGCTTGAAACATATGCAAATACAGTGCTTAGTGTGGTTATTATCCATCATTTAATCATTAGTAGTTATAAAATGCATCTGTCATTAGATTAATTTCAAAATGCTGTTTCATTATTGACTCCAATTTCAGCTGTACAGATTTGGTGAAACTGTTTCTATAGTATTCTGGACTGCTGATTGGAAACCAGAAAGTTTTTATGATAAGATTGCATCTAACAGAAATTGTGGTCTTCACACTTTATGTTTATTAGGTAATTTTAGGCATTTACTCATGTTTTCAGCTTGTAATTAAAGTGTAGTGAAATATTTGCATTAATGAATAGCATATTTCTATCAAAATTTCTTTCTAAATCAGAATCAGCTCAGTTTAAGCATAGCACAAATGTGGTCATCAATAAGGAGTAGTTTACAGCAACTGGGAATTAGTTTTAAAAATAACTATAATAATATTCAGAAAAAGACACTAAATCTGTTCCATCCATCTGTAACCACAAAGCAAATTAGGAGTTCTGCTATTAAAAATGTGCTGGTGCTCAATCAATAATTTATATAATTGCATCTAAACTTAAGGTAAATCTGTTAATATCACTCTTATCAGAAACTCATATATATTGCTTTGCGAGCATAAAAGGTAATTCAGAAAATAGAATTAATGCATAGAGAAAAATTGAAAATTTAGCAAAAGTGTATTTTAATGCAAATATAATGATACAAAGATATATATATGTATAAATGCATTATTTACAGTACAGAATATGCAAATAAAGAAATACTTTAAAAAATACATGGTAAATTTGTTTCTTATTCCTGTTAAAATTAACTAAGTAATTAATTAGCCAAGTAACCTGAATATTCAAATATTATTAAAAATGTGTCAAGAGTTTGTGAATAAATCATGTTGATAGAGGGTTTTTGGTGGACTGGAAACCTGTCATTCTTGCTCAGATGCCGCCAAAGTGCTGAATATCTTGATATAGTGAAATGATTATGAGTGATTTTTTTTGGCATTGCATGGATTCATCATTTTCATAAGCATAGCAAACTTTTCTAATTATTGCTGTTTTGCTTTAAGACCAGAGGGCATCATTTGGCATCTACTGCAGCAGCCAGTAATGCAAGACTATCAAGATATGTTGTATATGAAAAACTGTGTCAAAGAAGTCTTATGTGTAGTACGGTTATTGTGTTTGCATAACCCCCCCCCTCTAAAAAATCTAAATACTTTTAAGATGTGATTGTCAATGTTATTTTAGAACGCAGGTGACTGAGTGCACATTTTTTTCACTCATGAATTTCGATAACATTTCAAAATTGATTTAGGTAAGTTTTCAGATGAAGAGAACAAGGTACTAGTAACATTTTGTGAAGTATTCATAAAATGTCAATTTTCAGAGCAATGGTTTTTTTTTTTTTTTTTTTCATTTTTTTTTTTTTTTTTTCATTTTAGGAAGTATTATGACAAATGATATCACCAGTTTGTGTCATTTTTTGCACAGAATCAGAGACCTGCCAGAATTAAATTGGTAAAATTTTGCACTTTTATCTTGGGTCTTTTGATTGTTGTTAGTTTACATATCCTAGTAGCAAAAGCATCCTGTTTAATTGAAATCTTTTTGTAGATTAGTGCTTACAATCAGGAACATTGTTCAGATTCATTAGATGACATATTTACATCATCAGAACCACAATGGGCTAATTAGAATTTTATGAGGGTACTGACTTACATATATACTGGTCTATTATTTTTTATTAACATTATTTTTTAAAGCTGTGGAAAATGAATAATTTAATAACTAAGATAAATTTTTGATATTGCTTTTTTTAAATATCTATCTGCAAAGCACTGGGTAAACATCAGAAAAGAAATTTCCATGTAAACTTTTGCTAGTTATCCCCTTTGCAGTTAAATATTGATATGAAGCTTTGTAATATATTTATGCAGCATGATTAAAAATAATGTGCATATAGACATTATATTTTTAAAAGCTGATATTTTTGTTGCTATTGTTATTGTTGCAGATATAAAGATAAAAGAGCAGTCTATTGAAAATTTAATAAAGTAAGTGTATGATTATTCTGTTAATGAAAAAGTTTAGTACAGAATTTTCAAATTACTTGTAAAATTTTTAAGAATATATATTATAATAACTAAGTAATTTTATTTCTGTTTGTCAGAATAATTCCTTTTGTGTTTAGTTCAGATTATTCAAATGCTAAAATGTTTCTGAATTGTAAATAGAGTATTTATGACAGACATTATAGGTATTTTTACATTTTGATAAAATATGATTATTATTATTGTAACTATTACTATCAATTATTTTTTGTTATCAGAATTGTGAAATAAAGTTGTTTCAAATTATTTGGTATTATAAGTGAAACATGAAGATTGTAATGGTGCCTTTGATTTCAAGCACCCCTACAAAAAGTTCCCAATTCATTTTCAACTTTATGCCTTTCTTGTTAAGAGCAGTTGCAACTGATAGGTTTTTCACTTAGTAATATTGACCGAGAGGTTAAAGAATTTTCGCCTCAACATAATGAAAAGCATTTGTAAAACTGCATGCATTTTATGGAACTTTAGCTTTCATGTTATTTTTTCTCTTTCACAGTTCCATATTTAAAAACCTTGTTCAAGATATGAACTTCTAGGGTATATACAGTATTCATTGCCAGTGTGGTTCAATATCTGTTGGTCAAACTAAGAGACCACTAAACTTTTGCACTAAGAGTCTTTTAAGAATTGGCAATAGTTATTAATATATAAACAACATTTATGTTATTGTGCACTACATTTATATTATTTATTACACAACATTGATATTAATTTTTTCTCATTCGCAGAGCTGTAATTATGTTCTTCATGTAATAATGCTTCCTTATGTTTACTAAGAATTTTATGTATCATACATTAATTTGTATTGTACTTTCTTTTAACGCTTCCAGACTAATTTTCATTAAGCCTTTTTTGTGTGAAAAGAATAAATATTGATTTATTTTTTATGACAGGGTAACAAAACAATCATAATAAATTAAATATAGTCGTCTTTATCTATAATTGGGGGAAATAAGAAACTAATTATATTTGGATGTAAATATAAATTTATTAGATCAGTAAACAGTTGACTTGTGTGAAATTTAGAATATTTTATAATGCTTATGAGCAACATTTATTGCTTCATTATTTGCTTGCAATGCTTCATTATCATATGCCCTTAATTGGGAAATATTTGTTCACCTACAGATCTTTTTTATTCCAAAAAAACATGAGTTCTTAGTAATTTTTCCAATGTTTCTATGTTCTTCAAAATTTCCATTCTGTAATAAGCATTTCAGTAGTGAGTTAAAGAATAATAAGAGAATTAGAACAAAAAGATTGCCCAAAAAGGCATTGATAAATATAAGTTGCAAGTCATGTCCTAAGAAAAAAATAAACACATGAATCTTCTGTTACACAATACTGCTAGTCAAAAAAATCTCATCTTCCATTTTTCTGCAGCAAAATTGGTGACTTAAATTTTCTAGAGGCATTTCACATGCATAACAATCATTCAGTTCCAGTTAATGATCCAAATTCTGGTAGGTCTTTACCTTCAGCGTTAAAAAAAAATGCATAGTTGTTTTAATTTTTTAACAGATTGCACTAGTATCTTTGTTTTCCCATGAGCACAAGATTCTCCTTCATCGTTTTCACTTCTGCAGTGGAAAAATGTCCTTTTCAAATCTTCAAAACTAATCCTGTAAATTTACGCAACCTGTGCTATTGCTTCAGCATCTCCAACGTGGCTGTTCTATCTACTGCTAAAATCAGAAATGCAGATAAACCGAAAATACCATTTTAGTTATTGCCTTGATCTCCAGAGTTCTCAGAAATTAATAGGATCAAACTTCAGTGTCGGAGTTTCTCATACATTGACTGCTGCTTCTCTTTTATCATAGAAAATTATCTAGAATGAAGAATTTATCCAATCGATAGATTTATGATCTTGTAGTGGACTCTTAACTAATAAATTATGTCTACTGGATAGCAGCACTGCTGCATCACTGGCAGTGATTCATGATTGACTGGAGGGTCCACACAAGCAGTGACTTCTTCAACACTGATGATGAGCAGACAGATAGCTCCTTGCTACTTGAACTTTCACAATGGATTTTTTGCATTATTATTTGTGTTAATTAAATATTACCATATTAAGTTTAAAAGTAGGTCAATTCATTTAATTTAATCATTGATGGTCAGAACATAGAGTTATTAATGACAACACTAAATGGTTATCTAATGCTCATGTTCCTAACATTGATAGAGTTATTAATGACAACACTAAATGTTTATCTAATGCTCACGTTTCTAACATTGATACTTTGGCACTAAATATTACCATAGGCAATTACCAGTTTGACAAAATTTTAAGCCATTATTAAAAAACAATGAACCAACTCATGTCTTAACAGCTACATTTTGTCTACCGAGAACCAATGTCCCACCTGTTTTCTCAAAATCTCGAGGGCTTGTACCTGATATATTTCAAGAGTCCATAAAGAATTTGCATAGCTTATGTCTCAAGGTAACATGCATCTATCTAAAACCCCTTGCATGTTGTTAAATAAGGAAATAGTAAATTTTGTTCCTCTGATGATTACTGTTGTCTCAACTCGGTTTGCCCCAAAAATCGACATAATGAATAAATTTTTTCACCCTTGATTTAGCTAAGGCTCATCATCAAGTATTGGTAAATCCAATCAATAGATGAAAATCGGCATACAGCCTTTTGAATTTCTACAAGTTCTTTAAAAAGCAATGCAATCTAAAATTTGCTCCTGCATGCTCACATTCCAAACAGAAGGATTTTGTGCATCCGTCACTGAATGACTATACACTCACATTCATACATCACGATGGTGCCAGCAAATCCTTCCAAGCACCTTACAGAAAATCTTAACCTTGGTTTGATCATAATGACAAATTTTTCACCCTTGAAATCAATGGTAGACAATCTGCTGTCAGTGTAGACCAGGGCTGTCAAACTCATAGGTACACTTGGGCCAAACAAACAAGGTTTAACTTTAGGCGGGCCGCAAAAAAAAAATCAATATTCATAGAAACGTAGATTTATTTCGAATAATACAATAATAAACATATATATATATATATTTATATAGAAAAGAACAAGAAAAATTTAATGTTTACGACCTGATACTTGACATCTCTTCTCTGCTATTATCTTTCCTATTTCGGGAAAAATTTTGTTTGCAGTGATAACTTTCAACGCTGACCCAAGGTGAGCATCATTAATACGGTTTCTAATAGGAGACTTATTACCTTTCATGACTGAAAATAACTGCTCGCACCGATAAGTGCTACCAAACATGGAAATAATATCATATGCGAATTTTCGAGTATTTTCAAACCTGGCTGGTAAATATTTGTAAAATTCAGTCACGCCCACTTCAATGAATTTTGCTTTCAAATTTGAGTTGCATTGAATCTCGATCACCTCCATTTGCATATGGCTGGGTACTGAGTCAATACTTATTGAGAAAATCGAAGAAAACAAAATAAATTTGTCTTCAAGGGAAAAAAAATCATTAAACCTCATTTCAAATTCTGTTGTTAAATTTGCAATTTTTTCTGCGTATTTTTGATACGAACAAGTGTCATCTAAACTTGATTTGTTCATGCTGCACGTCGGGAAGTGTGTCAAATCTTCATTTTTAAGTTGTTTTTCCCAAAGAACTAGTTGACATTTGAATGCTTTAATTATGTCAAACATGTTCGTAATCATATGATCTTTTCCTTGTAACGATAAATTTAAATCAGATAAGTGTTTGGTTATATCAACCAAGAAAGATAAATCTTGTATCCATATTGGATCGTAAAACAAACTTACGTCTTGATTTTTTGTTTTTAAAAACTGACATATTTCTTCTTTCAAATCCCAGAATTGTTTGATAATCTTGGAGCAAGATAACCAATGTACCTCGGTATAGTAGGACAAACCCGAATATTCACTATCTAACTCACTTAAGAAAGCAGTGAATTGACGCTGATTTAAACCTCGAGATCTTATAAAATTTATAACTTTTTTTATATATGACAAAACATTCTCCATATTTATTACTTTCGGGCATAGAACTTCTTGATGTATAATACAATGCATATGATGAATGTTTGAA
>KK114571.1:709899-725824 GCA_000611955.2 Stegodyphus mimosarum
GCTGTGAGTATCTAACAACACTGAATAAATTATCGTTAATTACTTAGCAGTAAACATTTAATTTTTTCTTCATCGATATGTTATTTTATTATTATATATTATTATTTGCCGATACATTGGCCGGGCCGCAAAAATATTTGTTGTGGGCCGCGAGTTGACATCGTTGGTGTAGACTGTTAGAAACTAGCCTTTGTACAATACTTCACTTGATGATTCCAAATCCATCAGAGATTTTCAGCACCATTTCATGTGAGAAAAATTCATTTAATCCATCGTATCTCTAGCTTCAATGCCGTGGCACTTGTGGGGAAGAGCATCTAAACACTTTGCTACCCAGTGCATCTGCACCAGTTATGCAAGTTCTGGTGCCTGCCCTGCTAGCAAGTCCTAGAATGGCAAATTAATCTCAGCTCGATATTTTTTTACCAACAGGCCAAACGCTTCATTGATCCATTCTGTAAAAAGATCGCATGTCACCCAGCCTTGTTGGATAGCTGTATAATATTTAGCTTGCTGTTCTTGAGTTATACATCTGGAAGGCTCATGGATTGTACAAATGGTAAGTGAGTGCTTTAATTTTGAAATCACCACTTGAATTTGCACAAAGTAATAGCATGAGATAGGTCTTTCATTGGCTTGTGACCTTCTCCTCTGTTGTAATGTAAGTTTGCTTCAGCATCTTTTTCTGGAAGAGACCCATCTCATCACAATTAAAAACATACTGTGACAGATAACTCTCAAAATTCACAAGGTACTTGAATATGACAGTGAAGTTCTCAGCTGCCTTTATGTCTAAGCTTGCTGCATTTCCATGCCTCACAAATCTGTAGATATCATTTCTCCTCTTTAACTTTTCAAACCACGAACAGTTTGCCTGAATTGCTTCATTTTCATCCCTTGATGATCCTGACATCTTTTAATGAGATTAGCAAAAATTAGTTTCACCTTCTTATAAATGTAAGTTTTCATTAATGGGATCTCCTTGCATTTGCATCTCACTTATCCATATGAGAAGCTATGTTTCAACATCATCAAGAAATGTGGTTGTTACATAGAAAGTCTTGTGACACTCTTTGACGCATCAATGTCCTTAATTTTATTCTTGTTTTTTGAGGATAGTGCAAATCATTGAGGTAGAGTGGTTATATGAGAGAAAGTGTGTGGCCATGCATTAATGTCTAGATCGTCAGTTAAAATAGGTGGCGCTGTTAATATTGTTGAAGTTGGACAAAGTCTATTTTCACACTGAAAAAACAAGGTTGGTCTTTCCTTTCAGTCCCAGTAGGTATACGGCAGGATTTGCTGAGAAACAAAAGAATATTTTTAGTTGCTGCATATAGCCACTGTGCCAGAAATTAACCTAAAATTATTGAAGAAAATATTTTGATGGCACATAATATACTGAGACTGTTAGAAAGGGTATAACAATGAAGAATTAATAGACGCCAGGTTTGAAGATTTCTGCATTAACCATAATTATAAATTTATTGATCCCGATAATGGTTTTCATATGCAAGCTATTGAAAGGTTATGGGGCAGTGTGAAATGGCAAAATAAATATCAATGCAGCTCTAACCATAACCAATTAAATTTTTATTTGAGTTTATGTGGCGGCAAGTGTCTAAAAATGCAATTTTTTTTAGACATTTTAAATTATATCAGCAATGTTATGACTCTACATTAATCTTAGTTCACTAAACAGATTTGCTCTCCCCCTGATTTCTTTGGGAAGCCGTTTAATGTACATTAAAAATTTCTATTTTTATGAATATCTTATGTTACTTTTTTCCCTTTGATTTTACTTCAATTTAATCATATTTTAAATATTTCAGCAATTGTTTTTATGCTTCAAATTTTTCTCCAAATTATCAGCTTTTGGTGATATCTGAATCAATCCTGATCATAAAGCAATACCTGTATTTTTTTACTTTTAAAAAATACAAAAGATGTGTAATGTTTCCATGTTGTTTTAAATCTACTACCATCTAGTGTCCTTTAAAATATTTTGCTATTTCATGTGAACCATCTATCTTGATAATCACTACAGGTAAACCATATTAAATTTTAAAAGAGCCCTTTTGGGCACTCCTTAAAATCTGAATCCTTTCAGATTTTTTAATTGAATATCAAGAGATATTTAATTGTTGAAATAATTATGTTTATCTGTAACTAACGCAAGTGGTTTCTTTATTTTACGTAGCGTATTCGGAAACTAAGTACCGTTTCATTCTAGCGCCGTCGCAGCGCTGTGGTAGGCGTCCCGTGCATGCGCACTAGTCTTTCTTGTTCACTGACTTTCAGTTGTCACCGTTTTGTTTGCTCTATGTTGTGTTTTCAGTTTGCTGTGCACATTCAAAATGTTTAAGACAATTAGTTCTCCCGCTGACTGTGAGATTCGTGCCATGATTAAATTTTTGAACGCGAGGAATGTTAAACCGGCCGAAATTTATCGTCAAGTGACAGAAGTTTACGGTGAATACGCGATAAGTGATGGAATGGTGAGAAAGTGGGTAAGAATGTTTAATGCAGGTCGAACAAATATCCACGCCGAGGCTCGGAGTGGTCGGCCTTCTGTTGTCACCGATGATTGGGTAAGGAAAGTTGATGAAGCAATTCATGAGAACAGACGCTTCACAATGACAACTCTTTCAGAGGCATTTCCCCAAATTTACGTACTGTTTTGTTCGAAATTGTGTCTGACTGCTTGAATTATCGCAAACTGTGTTCTCGATGAGTTCCAAAAATGCTCACTGATGGTCACAAAACAAAGCGACTTGGTAGTGCCATGACATTTCTCACGTGGTACAGTGACGAGGGAGAAAACTTTTGAAACCAAATTGTGACAGGTGATGAAACTTGGGTGTGTCATTTCACACCAGAATTGAAACAACAATCGATGGAGTGGAGACACACTCATTCTCTGAAAAAACAAAAGTTCAAAGTGACAATGTCATCACAAAAAATCATGTGCACTGTCTTCTGGGATAGGAAAGGCGTTTTGCTTACTGAAATTCTTCCCAGAGGTGAAACCATTAACGCGACAGGATATTGTGAGACTTTAACAAACTAAGGCGTGCCATTCAAAACAAACGAAGAGGAATGCTCAGTAAAGGAATTGTGTTGCTCCATGACAATGCTCGGCCCCATACTGCTGGTGTCACTCAATCGTTAATTCGACAGTTTCATTGGGAGCAGTTCGATCACCCGCCATACAGCCCGGACTTGGCGCCGTCCGACTATCACTTGTTCCTGCACATGAAGCGCGAGCTTGGTGGCAAGCGCTTTGGATCTGACGATGACACGAAAAATGCTGTGGAGTCATGGTTATCGAAACTGGCGGGAAGTTTCTTTGACGATGGTATACAAAAACTGGTCACCCGCTATGACAAGTGTTTGGTCATTAGCGGAAACTATGTTGAAAAATAGTTTAAGACATATATTTTCATGTAAAAATAAAATTGGATTCAAAAAAATTGTTTTACTATTTTTTTTTTTCAAAACGGTACTTAGTTTCCGAATACGCCTCGTACAAGCATATGCTCCTATAACCACAATAATATGCTCTTTATTTAAATTTGGACATTGGATTCAAAAAAATTGTTTTACTATTTTTTTTTTCAAAACGGTACTTAGTTTCCGAATACGCCTCGTACAAGCATATGCTCCTATAACCACAATAATATGCTCTTTATTTAAATTTCCAATGAGATTTGCTGGTGGATTAAACATTATGATATTAGTTGGGAAGCATTTGTAAAAAAGTTCTCTTTCAACAATATTGAATCTGATATTGTGTTTTAACATTTAAGAAGTTTGATATGAGGTTTATTTCACTTTTGCATGCATTATGTGTATTTTTTGTTTTGGTGTGTACTATCTGAAACAGTTCTTATAATAGTCAAATAAAGTTGCTTTCCTATTGAGGAAAATGCATTTCTTAAACCACCCCAAGTACATTGCTTGATCAGTGCTTGACTTCTATTCTATATGAAAATATTCTATGTGTTCTTCAGATGGATAGCGAATGGGTTTTTTAAAAAAGAGAGTTTTGAGTATTAAAAGCCAAATATCAGAGCTGTCTTTTATATTTAATACTAATCTTAAATGTTTAAATTATCTTCTTAAAAAATAGCAAAAATATAATATTAAGATTAATATTTCAGAAAGTTGAATGAGCTATTTCATGAAATGAAATTGTCCCCTTTTCTATAAATATACTGTTATTGTTATAATTAAATATATTGTTATTATACTAATTAGTCTATTGTTATTGTCACCTTTTCTTCCCAGATTTTTTGGTTTAATTTCAGTTTATCATTTCTATAATTATTCTCTGTTCTAAAATATTCCCTACTTGATCACATTTTGTAGCTTGATAATTCTGTAATAATTAGATTTAGAATATAACACATTTGGTTGAGATAGTAAATACTGTTCAGTCAATAAATACAATACTTATTTGTGTAAAAAAAAGTTCACATTGAGCAATTTGCATATGAAAATAGCATTGGCACTTTTTATTACACTTTTTAAGGTCAAAATTTTATATTGCAAAATATGTCAAATTAAAGGTATATGGGTAACATTTGCAGAATTTAATTCTTTGATAAGTATACATATATTGAAAATATGTTTGCAGTTTCCTAAACAAGTGTGTTTTTTTAAACATGTAGTTGTCTGGGGTATGCATTGTCTTTTATTTTTAAAAATAGCTTTTTTTTTTAAGAAATATTATTTAATTTAATCTTTCAAAATTTTTGGACTGTCATATTTGTTATACTACATTACTAGGCATTTATAATCCATGCAATGTGGCAAACATTGCCAACATAAGCTCTTTTATTTTTCTTTCATAAGACCTCACAATTAGCTAATTCTTAGTGTTGCCATTAGACAAAACATTTGATCTTTAGATTTCAAATTTTTACAGTTTTAATTGCTTAGTAAACTGAATGATTTAAAAGCAACAAATTCATTTCTTATAATTTAAATTTTTGTCTTATTTCTAACAATGTTTTATAGTATATCTAAATGAAATTTTTATGAACATTTGAAGCTCATTATTATAATTAATAAAGAGCATTTCTGACTCTGTATACTCAATATTTAACTAGAAAGTTTCACTAAATCCCCCTCCCCTATAATCATCAATCTGTGTTAGAATTCATCACAGACTCTGGACTATGGAGTAAACTATCAGAAATTTCTGAAAGCAATGAGAAATGAGTTTGTTTGAAGTCATTGATGAGTATATCTTATTCATGATAAAGTTAAATTTAGTATATGAAAGAAAAATCCCTAAAATGTAAATAAAGTTTTTTTTCTCTTTGAAAGTATGATTAACCTAATGCTGATTCCGAAAAAAAATTTAAGCCCACTGTTTTATTGGAGATTCTTTGATATACAACTATTTATGATTTCAATTGGACATTCTTAAACCAGTGATTTAAAATGTGCTTGAATATGAGTTTGATTCCTGAATAATTCTGCTTCTTTCTGCATATGTCTTGTTTAAATAAAAGTAATAGAACAACTTATAGTAGCTATACTATTTATTAATGTACAAGTGTAATCGGGAACATTGTAGCTGTGAATGTTTCTAATCAGCATTTTATTACCATGTGTAAATGATTCAGTTTCATCTTTTAAATATAATATGTTTATAAAATGTTATAACATGTAAAAAATGTTTCAGGGGCAGAAAAGTTTATGAGCCTCCTAGATTCATGACTGTGGCTTGTGCAGCGCAACAGTTATTAGAAATAGTGCAAAAGAAAAACTCACTTGGAGATCATAATACTGGTAAATTTCAGTCAAATTAGTTAAATTTTGCATTGTAGTTATCTTATATTTTGTTATTCATAGCTTTGAGAAATTTTAAAATTTATATTCTGTAAGCACAGATGAAAAGTAGTTTATTATCAGAAATATGTGTTGTGCGGTTTTTCAAACATTAGGCATATAAGGAGCATGTAAAGTCTTTGTAAATTATCTGCATTTCAGTGAGAGGCAAAATTTTTTAATAGATTCGAAAATAGTTATAACAATCCAAAAGTTAACAGTATATTTTTAGGGAAGAAAAACTTTCATCTGTTTTTATATTGTACAACAATTACAGAAAACTAAGCAAAAATAGGAAATGAGAATGTAGAAATTATTTGCATAGCTGCCAAATGCAAATTATGTTTTGGTGAGATTTCAAAACGAGTTGTTTCATAAAGTTTCCACTTACGTGTAAAATCATTTTTTCCGAAATTATTTCCACTAAAAATTCAGAAATAGATTAAAATGTGTACACATCAATCTTCTCAAGTAATAAACAGCTCATGTTTTATAAAACAATTAATAAGCACAAATTTCTCCACTAAAAAAAGAAAAACGAGAGTTATCGTTATCTTTTGTTTTTATGTAAAAATAATTTTATTTGCCTCATATCTGCTACATTTTTTTTTAAATCAATTCATAGTTCTCCTTTCCACCTGATTGTAAATTGTTCATCAAATTCTTAAAAAATGTAATTGTTCTGTTGTTTTTTAACTTGAAAATGCATCCATAGAAATAGAAGTAAGAATTATTAGATAAAGACTTGTAACATTAAAGAATTACCTGTGCATTATATGACTGTTATGAAATCAAATTTGTTTTCCTAGTGTATACTTTTCATCATCATATTTCTGCAAAAATAATAGTATAATATAGAAGTCACAACCTTGTACAGCTATATGCTATGATAAATAGTTATATTAATTAAATACTTTTTCAGTCTAGTGTAATTCTTAGCTCTTCATTTGTTTTGAAATACCATAGCAGTAATATTGATTATGCCCTTTAAGAAGATATATTGAAAATCTGTAGATATGATCACGCTTCAAAAACTGATGATGAAAATTGGGTGTATCATCCAAATACCTTTGCCAGTATTTTTAAATGCGTGAAACATAGGATCTGTATTTTTTCTTCCAGGAGTCCTCATACTTAACCATTTCTCAGAGTATTGCCATTCGGCAAAATGTAAGCAATGTCTTTGTCTTTCAATTTGTAGCAGTTTGTTGCAGAAAAACAATAATTCAAAATTAATAAATGGGCTTATTAATAATATTAATCTTTTCAATAATATATCTAATTAATATGTATTAATTAATTTACGATACATCCAACTAATAACTTTTTATGGAATTCAGTATTATTGTTATAAATAAAAATATTTTGAATACCATGTGTTATGTAATTGATACAAAATTTTTTATCGTGGAACCTGTTTTGAATCTAAAGAGAAAGTGCAGTGTTTGAATATAATGTCCTTGCAGTATGTACGCAGTTAAATATAATTGAACTGAGGTTCTCCTCATGAGGTTGGGAAATACCTTACACCCATCTAAGGTGTTATCCATCAAAACTGGAATGGAGCCGGGTAAATTCATGCTGTCGCCTTACCAAGGCCTTAGCCAGTGAAATGAGCTAACCTATCCCTCTTGGGTAGAATAAAATTTGCAACTGATCTAGAATATGGTTCAGAATCAGAAGGATTGGATTAGAAATGAAACATTAAAAAAAAATAATAAAATGTGCTCTTCGCTGCTGTAAATGATGTAAAAAAATAATTTTTTTTCTAAGTGTTGTTAAAAGTTTAAATTAAATTTCTGACTTTGTATAGAGCAATCAGAAAGGACTTGACAAGGAAATTAAAATAAAAAATAATCATTACTATAAATTAGCAAAGCAACAACTTGGTGCCTGGTGTAGATTTAGTTAAGAACTCAATTGCTTTTGAGGGCAAACAGGTACAGGTTTCTCTTCTTCAGGAGTAAAGAAATCTGTGAAACTGGAAAGCAGCGGGTGCAGTGGTCATATATATATATATCCTATGGCAGTAAAGCAAACAAAAAGATAGCATCATCAGTTGACAAAAATAGTAGTGATATTGAAAATTTAAGTTAACAGAATTTTAAAAGCATTAGCAAGGACTGGATTGCACCTTTTGGTCCAATCCAGTCCTTGTTTAGTTAAAGTCATTAACTAAACAAGATAAATCTTTGTGAATGTGAAAATTTCAAGAAAACCTAATTCACCAATTTAAAAAAGCTTTTTGAATAATTTTTGTAGATTCAAAGTCAAATTTATGATTAAATTTCCAACTATGATTAGCTATTGTTAATTTCGATTTCTCAGACATAAGACACGTTCATTGTTCTTGATACGAAACTTTAACGACATTTTATTTGGGCCAATATATCTCAAACCACACTGACACAATAGCTATAAATTTCCCAAGAGTTAAAGTCAGAAATGGATTTTTTAGGAATTCAAATGTGGATTTTATTGATAGGTGAGAAAATGACTTGAAAATTTAACTTCTGGAGAATCCATGCAATTTTGTAACTTTCTGTCCAAACCCAAAAATAACCAAAACCACATTTCTAATTTCAGACCGGAATAAATTTTTTTAATAATCCAATTCTGAAATAAAAACTAAGGAAATTAATTAACCACACTGGAGCAGTTCCAGTTGTGTAAGAGTTTTTATTGAATAATTACTTTATTAATTTTATTTCAAAGTTATTAAATTTCCTGATCAGAGGTTATTCCAAAAATTTTTGTCAGAGATTATATTGGGAGTATTAGTAGTGAAGATTTTTAAAGAGCTTTTCAAGAAGTTTGGTGTATTAGGTTATGGCAAAGTATGCTAGGGGTATCAGTTTAAGAGGAGGGATGCCTTTGTGGAGGATTTTCTAAGGAAAACTGGCTTGTATATGCATAATATATGGGGAAAACATGCATGCAGCCAGCCCATTCACCAGGATTCGAACCCTGTAGTGAACTACCACAGTTCAGCAACGTTATCATTTGGCTGCTGGTCAGCATAATTTTCAGGAGGAAATGAATGAATATTGAAAGTTCAGAGTCAGTAGATTTGAAACCAATAATCTTAGAGCATAAGTATTAAAATGTATTCAAATTAAGATATCTTGCTTGCTTTTATTAAATTTGAATTCATTGGTTTTGAGAAAATATCATTTCTTGCTTAATGTGTTGGATGTACCAGATTTTATAATCATTGTATGTAAGATTTTTGTTTGTTTGTTTGAAGAGAGCATTTGTGTAATCAATTCAAACTTAGGTCATATATATTTGCTTACTTTAAGGTTTTTATTTGAAAACATTTTCTCCTTCTTTATCCATGCCTTCATGGTGTAAATGAGAGATGTAGTTTTCAAATCCTGGCAAAAGCAAAAAAAAAAAAAAAAAAAAAACACTCTACAAATGACACTCAAAATAAAAGGTGTGGATGGTAATTCATCACCATCAAGATGCTGACCCCCCTTCTGCCCAGTCATCTTTTAAATGGGGAAGATTGAGGAATTTTTTTCTTCCTCCCTGTATACCTTCTTAATGTAATTGGAAGCATGTTCAGCTAGTAATCATGAGATCTGGAGTTCGGGTCCTGGTAAAGGCATTTATTTTTCATGTTTCCTGTTCCAAAATAAACCTATGACTCTATAAAATGAACCTATGACTCCAAAATGAACCTATCACTGACAGTCACTATAAACCTATACATGTTAGCTGACTCGTGTTTGTTTTAATCGAGCATATTTAGATCTATGCCTTGGTTCCAGCATTTGAGTGTGTTAGGTACATCTAAATTAAGCATGTTAATACTTCAAAGCAAATATAAATTTATTTAATTGTTACTTTTAAGAGCAACTTAGCAGGCATTTTCTGAAAATCAGTCCCCTAGGCCGATTTTTATAGGATATGTAAACTTCCTATGCTAGGAACCAGCCCTACTTTAAAAAATGTATCAATTTAATATTTTTTGTGCACTCATGTCCAAAATTATGTTTACATGCATAAATTCACGGATTTCTCAGAGACTATGACTTGTAATTTAATGAATTTTCGTGGAAACATACATAACATGATGACACATAAATGCAAAAGAAAAAATTGAAGATCACCTCATATGATATAAAATTGTAGCATGAAACAATAAAAATGGTAATAAAGTGTGACAAAGAGAGTTAAGAAAAAAAGGAATGATTCAGAAAAAGAATTAAGTCTTACGAATTTAATATGGAATATGATCTCCCCTGACTTGTACACAAATATCACAACGTGTTTTAAGGCTGGAAATAACGTTGTTAACCACAGTTTGGGGAATTAATCTCCACTCTTCCAGCAATGCCGTCTTCAGAGCATTTACATCTCTAGGAGGAGGATGTATACGTGCAATTGCTCTTCCAAGGTAGTCCCATAAGTTCTCTATCGGGTTAAGGTCAGGAGAGTTTGGTGGCCAAGGTATTCGCTTAATGTCTTCACTTTCAAGGAATTCATCAACGAGGTTTGCTCGATGTGGACGGGCATTATCATCCATAAATAAAAAGTCAGGTCCATATGCACCCCTGAAAAGTCTTACATAAGGATCTAAGACCTCATCCCGATATATCTGGCCTGTCACAGATCCGCTGCTGAACACGTGTAGGGGCGTACGTCCATCGATCATTATTCCACCCCATACCATCACACCTCCACTACCGAAACGGTCACGTTCCACAATGTTCGAGGGATCATTTCGTGTTCCTGACTCCCTCCAGATGTAAACACGTTTAGAATCACCAGTTAAACTAAACCGCGACTCATCAGTAAAGAGAACATGGGACCATTGATGTTCAGTCCAGTTTTGATGTTCTTTACACCAATTAAAGCGATCCCTCTTTTTCTGTGAAGACAGTAAAACACATACCCTTGGCTTTCTGGCATAAAGGCCTTTTTCATTAAGCCTTCTGTATATTGTTTGCCGTGATGCAACAGTTCCAGTGGCGGCTGCAAGCTCTGAACTTAACTGGCGAGCAGTAGCCTTTCTGTTACGACGGGCAGTTAATGCCAGATACCGATCTTCAGAAGCAGTTGTCATTCGTTTCCGAACTTGTCCAGGCCTCCTTACAACACTTCCATCATTTTGAAACTGTTTCCATAGCTTAGAGACTGTCTGTCTTGAAATATTCAGACATGTGGCTATTTCCATGATTGAATGCCCTGCTTCTGAATGGCCGATAATTCACCACTTTACAGATTCTTCCAAATGATACTTCGAAGCCATAACAAACCGCTTTGAGTCCCTACACACTGAAATCAAACGCTGTTGCAGACTCAAATATTCAGTTTGCGCAAAGCGCTCGATTCACCCTTGGATGACATAACGCCTAGATTTGCATATCACAAACCGTTTAATTACTTTTGATTGGATAATGCTAATTAGACTTGGTTTTCACACATTCCCTACAAATACGGATCACATTGATTCGACATTTCATTGAATATCATCATTTTTGGGTATGTAAAGATAATTTTGGACATGAGTGTATTTGGTGTTATTTGAGCAAAAAATTTATCAATGTGTTCAACTTTTTCGGGTTTTTTTTTTTTTTTTTAACTATTTACATTATTTTTCTTAGTCCTCTGTTAGTTTTACCCTTTTCAATATAGAACTTCATACCTTTTGCTCATTCTTCTGTCTTCAGCACTATATATCAGACTTACTGCTGAAATAAATTATTAATATTTTTATCCTTAAAATCACTTTCAATTTTCAGAATTTTTTTTATTCCTGTCTTTTACTTTGCCAAATAATCCTTAAAACATTTGTGGAATGCCATCTTATAGTGGCTATAAATTGCCAAAAATTTAATGAAAAAAAAATAATAAATCATTGGTTTGCATATTAATTATTGAAAAAATACAAAAACATGGGGAAAGATTTTACTAAATATGCTTGATAAAAGGAGCATATATTAAGAAATCAGCAGAAAAACTGAAAAATAAGCTTGAAAATCTTGAAAAACTATTTCTTGCCAAAGAGAGGAAACTGCTGTAACCTTAGTGTGTATAAAATGTCTGAGGTAAGCAATGTATTAGAAATATCAAGGTTGTAAAATTTGTGCAGGTGCGCTTGTTAAAACAGCTTTAATTAACAGGGAAGAACAGAATAATGAAAAACTGATATCCATAACTATCTTCAGCGGATAGGGACCATCGCTATGTATGAAATTTTCACTCCAAAAACCATGGTTTGTTTCAACAATTGTATCTACAGCCTTTGTTGTATGGTATGCCCTCAATTAGAAGAAAAAATTTACTGTAGAACAGATTGCTTTTGTCAATCAAAGAATATCCATTGCATGAGAAAGTACCTATATCTCAGATGTTGTAATGTAATTTGGAAGTGCTTTGACCTTGCTATCGAAGGTGATGCTGGTGGAAATAATTGAAATATAATGTTTAAAAAAAATTAATCAATTTGAAAATTTTTAAAGTACATCAAGAATGACATATATTTGAATTAGTTGTGAGATACTCCTAAATTGTGGCAGTTACTGAAAAAACAAATGATAGTTTGTTAGAAGTTTATGTAAAATAAACTTCTACATGTATCATTGATTTGATTTTGAGTTTTATGAATAATCTATTGACTTTGAAAATTAATTTTTATTCAGTAATAATTAATTTCATCTTTAATGAAGTTATGTGCATGTAAAAATATGGGTTACCTTTTATATACTACTGCAAGCTGCTTGTGTGTTCTATAAACGTTAATAACTATGTTATGATCTGGTTAATAAAAATCTGCTTTTCATATTGAAATATATAAAATAGCTTCCAGTGAGCTTCAAAAGCTTCCAGTGACTTAGAAAGTCGGGCATAATTACAACTTTTTGCAGTAGCTCAGGGAATTGCAGGGAAGACTGCATCGATTAGTCCTCTCAAATGATTAACTATCTAAGTGGCATGATTGCCTTTATCTGACTATTAGATTGGGGGTGGATCGCAGGATGTTTATTACATTATTATTTAAAATACTTTATTTTCTTGTTCACTTTAATAATCAATCATTCTGAAAACTGGAAGATTATCAAAAGGAAGAGTGAAATAAGTAATTATATAACTCTTAATACATTAATGCTGTTTAAATGCAGTACTCATGAGTACAGCTGAAAACGCTGTTTCTCCGAGAGGGATAAAGGTTTGTGTTTTAAGTATTAATTGATAAACAAAAAAATCCATCTTAAAGTAAATTAAAAAATTCTTGCAGTATTTTGAGTTTTTCTAGCAGAAAGTGCGATTTTATCAATTTACAGTTGTCTTCTCTACCTAATTGTGAGCCTTTTTCTTTAGAAGCGTAACAACTGTATCATTATTATCTTTATAAATGTAATTATTCAGTCACTTTTTTCTTTATAAATGTAACTGCCATTCAAAAATAAATTGTGTAATATAAAAGTACTGTATTATGAACTGAGCTTTTGAGTTCTATTTTGAAATACGCAAGAGTAGTATTTGTTATAAGTGAAGTGCATTATAAATTTCTTTTGCAAAATGAACAGTGTTTTCTGACACTTATTTTTACTCCTGCCTTTGTTTTAAATTGTTCAGATGCATGTTTCATATTTATATATATTTTTCGTTTGCTTCACAATAATGAATATAATAAATTAGATTTTTATGATGTTTTTAGTTACATCACTATATTTTATAATAAATGCATAGCATTATTCTGACTGATACTTAAATTTAGAAACTAATTTATGTTATTTTATCAAAGAAAATTGCTCAGATTGGTCATGGAAGATCAGGGAAATTGAATTTTAGAAGAAACCCTGTCTTAAGTTAAAACCAAAAATTTAATGCAAAGAAATTCCATAAATTATAAGTGACCATTTTTTAATATATACTATTTTATTAAAATTATGTATAGTATGGAAATGTGTTATTTCTTTTTTCTTAATATTTATAAATTATTTTATGAGATGTAGTTAATGTGCATTATAGATCTCTCTTGGGTAATGGCATTTTTTGTTAGGTAAAATTTTCATTCTTTTCATTTTAGCTTATTCAGAAGATACAGTATGTGTTGGGCTCTCAAGAATAGGAGCAGAGGATCAAAAAATAATTTCTGCTCCACTTCGAAGAATGGCTTTGTTAGATTTAGGCGCCCCACTTCATTCCCTTATAATTTGTGGTGAATTACATCCACTTGAACTTGATATGTTAAGAATATTTGCTGAAGATATATGTTGGTTTACAGAAGCAACAAAAGAGTTTTGTTCCCTATAGTATATATATATATTATTTCCTGCGGTGCAGTATATGTATGCATATTACAATATGTTTATTACTTTTTCACAATTTTAATGCATAGAAATTTAATATTAAAATACTTTTTCTTTGTTTTATTTTTATGTTTATTATTGACATCAAAACCATACTTTGAATTAGGCAAAGACATGTGTTCACTTTCGTTTTAATATTTTGTATATTTAGTATTATAAGAGATCACATATTTCCCAGAAAGTGGTTAATCCAATGTAAGCTTCATGCTGATTAGTAATGTATTAAGTTGCACAATGTACTTGTGTAACCTCATTGGTCAATTAAATCTTAATTTGGGTTTCTTCTGGAAGAAACTAGAAAAAATGAACAATTAAGAATCTGTGAAACTGCTGAATAGGTAAATTTTCTAATAAGAGTTTAATTTATTTGAAAACAAATGCTTTTAAATTTCTGCAGTAAAATGTGAAGTAATTTTCCCCCTAAAAATTCAGTAAAGTTTGTGGTAGAATTTTATCTATTTATTGATGTCTAAAAGGAAGATTCTGAACAGGAATTTACAAACTCTGAACAGGAAGTAACAAATAACAAGATAATAGCCAGAAATAATGATGCCTTCCGTGATATTGTTTGGAAACAGAGTGCACCAATTCTAAAACATTACATTAATGATGCCATTAGTGTTGTATGATGAAAAGTATAAAATTTCTAAAATTCCACATGAACTGGTTGAGATACTTTTAAGCTATCTTTAAAGCTCAACATAATTACAGTAAATTTTGTCTTCTTTGGGAATTTATTCATTCAGAATTAGAGAACAGATCACTGCACACAACAGAGAAAAGTTTTCGTTGCTGTATGTTACTGTGCATTACTGATGATGTGGGTTTAATTTTCTAATAATTAACTCATTGTTTTCTTTCTGTTCTTTTTGAATAAATATATTAATATTTAATTTTTGTTATAATTGTGAACTGAAATACAGTTTCAAAATCTATTCAAACTCATAGTTGTTCAAAATGTATACCTATTATCAAAGAAAGTTACTGCAGCCATACAGTCAAGTTTAAATGTATGTATATGATTCAAATATTTAAACTGATTAATTTATAGTATTATATATGTATAAAATATAAATATAGTAATATTAATATTAATATTTGATTTCTGGCCAACTTTTCCACATCATGCAAAAGATTTGCCAACCCTGCTGAGAATACACCATTTCCAAAATCATACTTCACATTTATGCCATTTTCTGTACATCAAATCTTATGTGGTAAAAAGGAATGTGCCATTTTTGAAATTTCACATGAACTGTACAACACAGAAGAGATTAAAGTTTGTTAGGATTGCTACAGGTTTTCTTACAAAATAGGTTATTGCTTTCAATAGCAAAAATAAATAAATAAATAAAAATTAACACAGTTATTACAATTATGTAGATTCGATTATGTAATTTAATTTCCTTTTAAATCAGTTTTATATTCTGTTGTTTCTAAATAAGTATATTTGTATACTCTTGTTAATATGAATTAAAATTCAGTTTTAAAGTCTAACTTCACATGTGTGAAAAGATAGCATCACATCCAAAAGTAACAGAAAAGTAAAAGTTCAGTAATTTGAAGAAAAGTACAAGCAGTTCAACATAGCAGTTTTCACAAGGAAATTAGAGTGTTAAAAAAATGATGAAAGCTTTTATTGCCAAACCAGTTGTAGTTTTCATTGACAGGTGGACCTTCATTTGTGTCAGGAGCAGTGGCGGCTCGTAATAAGCACTGTGGACCTGCAGCACCCCCTGTTTCCACTTATTATTATT
>KK114572.1:0-12781 GCA_000611955.2 Stegodyphus mimosarum
GCAGTTGTTTCCCTTTTCGTTGGAAGGGAGCCACTTCTGCTTTTGCGAAGTTTTCCTTCTTAAAAGTACATATTCTTTGGTCTAGCTTTTCCAGGAAATTGATTACGGCTGTCTTGCCGTCAAAACTTGCCGCTGGCTTCATGGCTGCTCGCATGGTTTGTACGATGTAGCCGAATCCTTCTATGCCAGGAGGTGCTATCTCAGGATTCTGGACAGGTACAGCAGGTGTCTCAGGTTCGTATTCTTGTTGCTGAGGCCATCCTCTTCTTTCTGCTCGGGCGCCACTATCAGGACTTAGTGTTCTGTGCATCCGTTTTGGAAGCATTGTAAATTCTGTAAAGGGTTCTTATCCTTACGTTCTAAGTCCTGAACTGGAACAGGGAGCGGAAGGTACGCTATGTTCTGATGTAACTGCTGGGCTGGAGAATAACTGCACGTAAAGGGATTTGAAATCCTCTTTTATTCAATCACTATTAAATACAAACCTCCCAATTCGGGAGAGATACAGAACGTAACAGACCACACTTTGGTCGAACTTAACAATCAAATAAATTTAAATAAATTAAAATAGAACTTAAATTAAACTTTGCTTCGCAGAGCAATTCGCGGAAGTTGGCCTCTACCGAAAAGGGTGCGTAGCAAGGTATACTAAATACTACCGCACTTTAATTTATTTTACAATGCAATCACGTAGTAAGCACTATGGCTTATAAATTTAAACTGCTAGCTGGTCAGGCGAACGTTGAGCAGCGTGACCGTGATCTGAGGCAAAGCTCTCACACACCGAGAGGTTTCTACCTCTGGCTTAAATAGTGCTTGGCTGAACTTCAAAAATTAGCATAAGCTAAAAACGCGCGCTTCTTCTGACAGGAAGTTGAAGCAGAGAGGAGATAGAAAAGATTTAAATTAAAATAAACTTGGTTAGTTTAACTAAAACCTTACATACTATTGACTGATCACTGTTCTTTATATAAATAAAGAACCTTTAATGAATATAGAAAAAAGTGCATCATGACTTAAGACAACCCAATACCTTTTCCCATATCAACAATTTGTTTAATTAAACTAAATAACCAGAAGTCTTTAAAACTGCAAGTGAAACTTTTGAGTGAATACAGAAAATAATACATGAGAAGGAATAAATATGGCAAGCTGCTTATTTCCCCACACGGTAAAGCCTATCAGTAGCTGAGTAGTTAAAGACTGCTAAAGGGGAGTTCAGTCCCCGTCGAACGAGCTGGTTGCATGATTGTTTTTCGTGGTCTTCTCAATGTATATAATGTGAATGCGAGCCAGTTTTTCTTAAGTCCTCTCCTTAGGAAGATAGTCCTTGTGGGCTTTATCATATTCCAATAATCATAACCGTCAACCACGCAGCACAAAATTGATTACATGACAAATCAAAACAAAGAAAGCAATTTTTTTTGGAAAACTTGTGCGTTGGAGAAGGGCATATTAGAAATGTGGTTTAAAAACTTTTAACTACCGCCAAGGCAATTTGCTATTTTAATAGGGAATATGTATACCATGAACTATGATGCTACAATTACAACGCTTTGGAGCGCCATTTGTTTAGTGATTTAGTTCTTAAGGCAGGTATTCCTTTCCGCCTCTAGTGCTCAGATTAGGCCTTGCTTGTTTTCTGGCAAAGAAATTTTTAACCGCACTATCCATGTCTTAACTGTACCATTTGGAGCCTACTTTTCATGATATTCTATACATGTTACCGGGGCGTTGCATCTATTGGCTTGCCTGCTCTCCAAACCTCAGCTTCTGCTCCAGAAGATTATCTACTGTTATGGCTTGATGAAATGCAATATTACCATCCATAAAAAGTAGTGTTGCACCAACGGCACCAACAAACAAGCAAATATGGCATTCAGTAACTTGTTTACAATATCAGTCGATGATCATAATGCCTTTTCTAACACATGTAGTCGTCTATTAAACGAAATGCCTCCCACACCATCACCTTAGCATCACTGAAATTATACTTCTCTTGTATACTTTTATCCTGGTTCCCCCCCCCCTTTTTCACGCCAGAGGAATAGATATCTGGAATCCGATTGCAGACTGAATAATCGGACAACAAGATACTGATCCAGAGCAGTATAGTCCGATTTCAGTGTATCTGATTCCACTGCAGACGCCTTTTGCGGTGTTATCTGGTCAAGAATAAGCAGATGATCGGTCTTCTAGCATACAGGTTTACGTAATTCAAAGGCGGGAACACATTTTGACAAAATATTGTTACTCCTATGTTGAAATACTGGCGTTGCAAACTGCCTGGCAATGTAAAGTAGATTGTCTGCAGCTGTTAGTTATAAATAATTATTTTCCTTAACAGTTGCAGAAGAAGGGCCAACTTCCGCTCTTGAAACACATTCTAGTCGTTTAAAATGCTATGTAAGACTTGTAGACAACACTTTGCATTATTCCAAACTCCATAGAACTTCTGAGAGACTCCACAGAACTCATGATTATGAGATATTGTTTCAGCTTTTTTGAAATCCTTCTGCTTAGGAACATTACCGAAAGGATGCCTTTGAAACATGATGAAAATTTTGGGTTAGTAAATTTATACTTTCAGGTTCAGATTAGCTTATAAAAACAGTTCGTAGGTCAGGCTACTTTTATAGTCATCTGCTTTTGAAGCACCTTATAACCCCTAAACAGAAGAATCGAAAATTTGTATATTTACCTACTTTCAGCTAGGCATATTTTAATTATGGATATCATCTGTAAGTTGAGCCGTTTGAACCTGCGGTGATAACTTTTCAAAATGATGTATATCCTTATAAATTTGGGAGACCATGCGTACATACATTGCAAGTATCTTATGTGCATTTTGTATTTTCTGCATTTTTGTGTTCTTTAAACACTAATTAATAATGAATTAAGAGCTAACCTATATTTTTCATTTCCAAAGGTCGGAAATGTTAAGCACGGCCGTCTGTTCCAGGAAACCATTAATCGTGTCTCTGGATCAAAAGTTCCAACCCATGAAGAAGGTTTCCAAAAAGTTTTGATGGAGAATTTCGTTTATATTGCCAACAAGTTTGGTTGTACATATGATTCATTCCGAGGCGACTTCGAGAAACTACAGATGCATGATGTCTTCCAAGCCAATTACATAGGAGTTGCTGCCTCCAAGGATTTCAGATATTTGAAAGAATTCAACGTTGTGTAAATATCTTAATTTTGATTTCTTTAATTAAATCACCTTCATGAAGAAGAAAACGGATCTCGAATTGTACATCCTAGGGAAAAGAGAGAAAACTTATCTTTATCTGCATTAATAGATTAATTTAAACTTTAAATATATTTAAATTTTAATTCTGCCTTTTAACTGATATGCTCATAAAAGTTCTGAGATATGTATAAAAGCAAAAATTATTTTTAATTTTTGGATGCTTTTTCCTTTATTCAAACATTTTAATGGATTGCAGTTTTGAAGGAGCAGTTACGTTCTATCTAATTTCAAATTGGCTTAGTTTTAGTTTAATATAGTTTTATAATGTTTAATTTTTGATATTTCCTGTACCTTAAACAATGTACATAGGGCTTTAAAATGTACATAGGGCGTAATAAACATAGAAAATCAGTATATCTAAATTCATTTTCTCAGTTCAGATTTTGTTTTCTTTCGGAATCTTACTTTCTAAAGAATTAAAATAGAAGTTTTTACAAAATTCATGCATTCATTACATCTGTAGTTTATTGAATACTTTTGCACAATTATTTCTGAATAACAATAAGTGCTGCATTATGATAACGCTTATTTATTTGTTTGAAATTATGCTTATACCCTTCTGGAAACTTTTTTCTACCTGATTTCTTATTTTTTTGTGTATTCAGGCCCGGTTAAGAGTTTTAGAAGATCTACACAGTTAAAAGATTTTGGTGCCCTACATTAAGTTTACACCAATTTTTTACTCATTCCTTTTCTCCTGGGCTTGGTTTAACTGCATCATTCATTCCATGGTAAACCATGCTTAGTCATTCCATAGTTTAGCTACAGCATTTATTCTGCGCAAAAAAAAAAATGGAACAGTCCTATATTTCCTGTTCTACTGGGCCGATTGACGAAATTCGAATTGCGTTCTTCATGTCTCGAAAGCGCGACTTAGAATACATATTACATTTCTATATACCATTGTTCTTACATAAGGATTCTGAGACAAGATCGGACTTTTTCTGAAATGAAATGCCATTTTGTTCCATATTTCGATTCTACGACTCATATTATGGCCTAAATATTAAATTTTGTAAAATTCAGTGCGAAATTTTCTCCGTAAATTTCGCACTGAATTCGCAATGATAATTCAAAAATTTATCTTGGCGGATTTTTTTCAGTTTGCGCCAAGAATAATTCACTTGGCTAACTTCTTAATATATGACAACCTATTTTCCTTTCCCTTCCACTGTGCAGGAGTAGAAAAAAAGGCACATCGTCTCTAACTTTTTTACATTGTGGATGAGCGGGAAAAAAGTCACATCGTTCCTACTTTGGAATAATTTTAACAAAGTGCCTAAACCATATTTGATGTTATTATCGCATTCAACAAATATGCCAAATTTCAAAACGCGCCAATATATAAATTCACCAATATATGACAACCGGCGCAATAAAATTATCTTCGGAAATTTTGAATAAAAAACTGCAATGTTTTGCAAGTATGCTTAAAAATACATCTACTTTACGATGATGGTAAAAGTTTTATAGGTTATAATTCAAAATCATTTTCGAAAAATTTATAAAAATTATTTAAAAATACAAATTTTAAAAATAAATCATAAAATATGAGCGAATGTTATTCGGAATGAACGTAAATTTCGAAATGTGAAAGGAAGAATCAAATAAGTTTAATAGAAAAAGAGATATTTATAAATATAAAAACCAAACTTAACTATAAATATATACTAAACTTTATAAAACATTGAGGAGCTAAAATTTTGAGAGCTAATTTTTTAAAATCTACTCATGCGAGTTTTACAAAACTTGGCAGTTTGGCATAATTTGAGTCGTAAAATCGAAATATGGACAAAATTGGCGTGTCAGTTGGCAAGTTCGATATTGTGTCAGAATCCCTATGTTAGAACAATGCTATATAGAAATCTAATATGTATATTAAGTCGCGCTTTCGAGACATGAAAAACGCAAGCTGAATTTCGTCAATCGGCCCACTAGAAAGGGAGATACAGAACTGTCTTTTTTTTTTGCGCTGTGTACATTAGATTTTTATACAGCTTTGTTCTAATAAAGATATTTTGACACAAAATCGGACTTCTGAATATTTCTGAATCAGACTTTTTCTGAATATTCTGATATTTTCCATATTTCGATTCTACGATTCAAATTACACCTGCATATTAAATTTTGTAATTTTTAGTGCGAAATTTATGAAGAAATTTAAAAATTTATCTTGGCGCATTTTTCTCAGTTTGCGCCAAGAATAATTCACTTAGCCAACTTCTTAGTTTATAACAACCCATTTGCCTTTCCTTTTTTTCATTGCACACGAGAGGAAAAATGTCAGTGTTTATACTTTCAAATAATTTTAACAAAGTGCGTAAAGCGATTTGGCGTTATTATCGCTTATAAGAAATATGCCAAATTTCAAAACGCGCCAATATGTAAATTCACGTATATCTTAGGAAATTTTGAATAGAAAACTCTAATTTTTTGCAGGTATTCTTAGAACACACACCTACTTTAGATGAAGGTAAAACTGCTATGTGTTATAATTCAAAATTTTTTCGAAAAATTTATAAAAATTATTTAAAAATACAAATTTTACAAATAATTCATAAACAAATTTGGAATGAACCAAAATTTCGAAATGTGAAAGGAATAATCAAATAAGTTTTATAAAAAAAAGATATTAATAAATATATACCAAATTCAATTAACATGGAGGAGCTAAGTTTTGAGAGCTAATTTTGTAAAAACTGCTCGTGCGATTTTTACAAAACTTGGAAGATTGGCATAATTTGAGTCGTAGAATCGAAATATGGAAAAGCATTGGCATATCTTTTAAAAAAAGGCCGATTCTGTGTCAAAATACCTCTATTAGAACAATACTATGTATAAATCTATTACATATCCTAAGTCGCGTTTTCGAGACATGAAAAATGCAAGTTGAATTTCGTCAATCGGCTCAGTAGAACAGGAGATATAGAACTGTCCTATTTCTTTTTATTCCATAGTCAAATCGACACTGGGAAAATGGCGCAAAGTGTTCTAAATCGTTGCAAATGCGAAAAGCATAAACTATTTTAAATATTTGTAAGTCTGAAAAGCACCAACAACTTAATATCTTTCAAGGCACTCAGCATGTACCTTATCGGGCCCTGCGGAATGTTGTGGTACAAATAGTTAGTGCAATTGGAATGTGTTTATTGTTCTTAAATGGCTTAGTTTATTACTCAGTAACCTTTCAGATTAAATTTGAAAGTACCTTAGGCTTTACTGAGTTGCAAGACGCTAGCGCGTGGAAGATAAAAGTATTTTATTTCCAGTCGCGGCAATACATTGGTTTCATAAAGTCGAGTTTGTTAATTAAAATTGGAAGATTCATTTTTCAGAAAAGGAACAGTCTCTCACGCTGGAGATAAAAATGTTTACTTTCGAGCAGTGTTGCAACTGCTCACTTTGAAATCGTTGAGTTTGTTAATCAAAAATTCATTAAATTTGTATAAAATATGAAATAAATAATAAGACAAATTCATAACTCAGGCATCCAGGTGCACATTTTCGAATGGAAGGATACGTCATTCAAAATTGGATGGCTCTAGGAACCGCCGTTTTTTCACAATGCGAGGAACATGCATACACACATGAAGATTCTTCATTATTTAATTTTAATATTTATAATTTAAAAAGTAGTTTAACATATATTATTAACAAATATTTTTTATGCATTATTCATGAAACTGAGTAAAAAATGAAATATGATTTATTCTCCGAAAAAGTTATTCGGAAGTTTAAGGTTCAAAATAACTGTGGCAATGCATTGAAGAATGTTACGAAAGTCGTTTACTACAGTTAGAGTTATTATTGCTTAAAACAAAAAGGCAAAATTTCAAAACGTGCCATTATACACTGGTGAAATAAATTAAGAGAATTTGCATATTTTATCGAATTGCATGAAAAGAACAGAACTGAAAGAAAAACCACTACTTCTAGATAAAAATGCAAATCTTGTACGATAAATACGTAAGCGTACACGTGTATGTAGGAGACGCCAGCAGAAAAACAGGCTTTATAAGAGCGTGGGGGTAAGACGAATTGCGTTCCTAGCACACCTCGGCGAATTTTTTGGTGTTATCTCGCAGCAATCGGTTAAATTCACATCGGAACAGTAAAAATGAGTAGCCACCAACGTTTAGATGATGGAATGAGGTGGCGAATTGTGAGGGGGCTAGAGGTAGGGCAATCGCGAGTCCAGATATGCAGAAAGTTTAATTTAACGCCCGGCGTCTTGTGTAACCTATGAAAACAGTTCCAGGATACTGGATCCATCGATAGAAAGCCTGGGCAAGGTTGTTAAAGAGACACGACGGCCAGAGAAGATCGCTATTTGTCCATTTTAGCGAGGCGTAACAGAGAGGCTACAGCTTCTCAGCTTTCTCGGGACCTGTATGCAGCCACAGGAATTCGTGTAACAAGGGTGACTGTTTCAAAAGACTGCATGAGAGAGGGTTGTTTGCCAGAAAACCGGCTGTTTGCGTCCCGCTCACGTCTACGTCCAGGAGAGTCCGATTAACATTGTGCAGACAGCATAGTGATTGGAGTACGGAGCAATGGGCGACCGTTCTGTTTACCGAGGAGTCCCGTTTTAGGCTAAACACCGATTCTCGCGGTACTTTCATATGGAAAGAGCCAGGGACCCGCTACCTACCCTCCAGTGTCCTCGAAACCAACAATTATGTCGGTGGCGGTGTAATGGTCTGGGCAGGCATCATGTTGGATGGCCGCACCTCTCTCCACGTCTTTGACAGAGGCTCTGTGACTGGTGTGAGGTACAGGGATGAGGTCTTGGAGCCGTATGTTCGCCTTTTCCGGGGTGCAGTCGGCCCCGAATTCATCTTACAGGACCATAACGCGAGGTCACATAGAGGTCTTCTGGTCGACGAATTTCTCGAGAGTGAGAATATTGGCCGGATGGAAAAAATGTGAGAATTTAAATTGGATTGAACCTGTATTCCGAAATGTGAAAGAAGGTATCAAGTAAGTTTAGTAAAAAAAGAGATGTTAACAAATATGCACCAAATTTAGATAACAACGAGAAGCTAAAATTTTTACAGCTTATTTTTTAAAACCTACTTGTGCGAGTTCTACAAAACTTGGTAATTTGGTATAATTTGAGGCATAGTATTGAAGTATGGTAAAAAATTTGGTTTGTTATTTCAGAAAAAGGTCCGATTTTGTGTCAAAATACCGATCTTGGAACACAAATTTAATATATAACATAAGACGTACTTTTCTAGACATGAAAAACGCAAGCTAAATTTTGTCAATCGGCCTAGTAAAATGGGAGGAATAGAACTGTTTCATTTTTCTTTTTCATCCTCTTCTTTCTCCTTTATATTTATTTTTTTTCTGGATGGCAGTGCATTATTTTTTATGTTACAATTTTTAACAAAATATTTAAATGTTTGTTCCAAATGAATGTGGAAGGGCGCCAAACATACTGTTTTAATCTTTATTATTCAGAAAAATATGCTTTTTTCCGCTTTTGGCTCCCTTCTCCTTAAACTGTCGCCTATGGCGGCTACCATCGTGCCCATATAATAGTTATGGCGTTGGTGTTAATATTGAAACAAAGCGTAGACTCTTCCAGAAAATTTAAACTTGGCGAATCATAGCGTAACTCTTATTTGCCTTTTAACTCGCGTTCTAATAGCCAAACGCAGGGCTCAAACTTTTACCTCACCGCAGTGGTACACACTCACGTTCCGAAGAACGATCAAAATGAAGTTTTTACTATTGAGGCTCAGTCTTGTTATAATAGGCAAATGGTTAAGAGTAGAAAAATCAGAGGATAAAGGGCTGGTGGAAGACACTGACACAGTATTTTTAGTTTCAATCCCGAATCTCACGAAAAGTCCAGAAAGCAAAATACTACTGCCACAGATAAGTATAACGAAGAAAATTTAGAATATATATTTTTGGAACGAGGATTGAAATGACCCCTGCCCGAGTGTGTTATTTGTTACGAATAACTTCCGAATTTCTGTATAAAACCACTCTCTGCTACGGCATTTTTAAAATAAACAAGCTAGCTCAACGAGCAAAGCTCTTGACTTTTTTAAACGAGAACGAACTGAAATGCAAAGTAACATACATAGTCACTAAAGAGTAGGTACAAGTACAGGTAAATGTACAACGGGTGTCAGCGATGTACCATAGGTTAACTGGTAATGCCCTTTATACGAACGATCCTTTAAAAACTACAAATTTGCAAGCCTTATAAGAGCTCGCAAAGAAAAGCTAGAGTTCGAGAAGTGAACATCTGAAGCTTCCCAAAGGATCTAGAGTTTACTTGTTATAGTATATCGCGCAGTCCTGCTGTGCGCCCTGAATCCCGTTTTATTAAAAATAATGCTTTAGGAATAAGGAGATCATAACACAATTTCAATACAATTTGTTATTCACAAATTAAGCTGAGAACATCTGTTTTGATGTAACAAAAAGGGCAGATTAAAAAATACATAACAGGAAATAATAGAATAAATACTGAGTAAATACTAAGAACACAATATTATAAAGAACTAATAAAGTTCATTAATAAATGCTCATTGAATGCATTAATAAAATTCAGTAAGTGTTCAGGGTATCAAACTGTTTGAAATTAACATGAAGAAACAATGTGATTTAAGTATCTGAGAGTTCAGAAAATTTATAAAATTTCAGTAGAAGCATCATATTTATTTAGTTTAAAAACTACTCAAACTTCAGAAACCACATACTATTGGAGAATTTTTAATATGACCTGCAAACCAAAGATATTGTGATGCCTGTTCTTGGCCCTTTTGCACAAGCCAAGATGAATGATGTTTCTTTGTCAAATGGCACTTTCTCGAGATAAATTAAAGGAAGAGCAGCTTAAAGCCCAAATAAGCAAATACTAATAAAAAACACAGAGCAAAACAAAACTAAGAAAAAAGCGAAACATTTTGCGAGTCAGCTCAATGGAACCACAGGTGTAACCAATTTTGCACAATTGGTGACTTATATTCGATTTGAAAGAGAACAAGCTGTAGAGTCATTAAGTTATTTTCAAGCAAAAAACTAGCAAAATGTGCAATACTGGGACTCGAACCCAGGCCCTCTCGAATGCACGCCGAGTACGCTTCCAATTACACCCCAAAGGCATGAGGAAAGGAGGGAGAAAATACCTTATGTACTCCCTCTTTAAAAGGGCGACTGGGGATTAGGGAACCCAATCGCCAAATCCTGGTGATCGGCAAATTATCTTCCATCACCTTTTAGTTCGAGCGCCCCTTGTAGAGTCATTAGGTTTCTCTTAGAAGCAGGAACATTAAAAAATATGCACTGCCTTCCCTTAGACTCGAACCCTGGACTTCTCGAATACGCTTCGAGTATGCTTTCAATAATACCGCAAAGGCAAGCGAAAAGGAGGGAGAAGGTACCTTATAAAGTTTTAGACGAAACATTCTTACTCTGTGAGTCTCTTGGGTGTAGTAACGACAGCGTATGTAATTTTTAAGAAAATGAAATGGGTTTATCTCTGACCATGAAATAAACTGGAAAAAATGTGTACAGCTATGGGCTGATGGTGCACGTTCAATAACAAGTTGTCTTGTCGGAGTTTTCGTCATAATTAAAGAAGTTGGGTGGGATGCAAAGCTTACATATTGCAGCAGACATCGTAAAGGATTAGCTACCAAGGTACTGCTCGTAAGACTAAAGACTGCTTTAACTCAATCAGTGATTATAATCGATTTTATTAAATGTTGGGTGCTCAGTTCCCAACTGTTAACAACTTTGGACAACAAAATGTGTAAGAACCACAGTAAGCTCGCACGCTCTAAAGGGTGGTGGTTGTCAAGGCGAAAAGTTTTAGGTAGACTCTTTGAATTACACTCAGAATATAAAGTATTCCGGATAGAATCCAAATTTAAACTTCTTCAGTGTTCTACTGATGAATCCAAGCTATCAGTCCGTTATTTTTGGAAAATTGAACTAAATAAATTCTACTTTACTAGGTTCCAATATAACTAGTTGTCTTTACTGCACCTGAACAAAGTAAATGCAGCTGTAAATTAAGGACGTTAAAAGCAAGGAACTTCGTTGCCAATATTAGAAATATTTCTCCAGAAAAATAGTCTGTAACTCACTGAACAACTAACTGAAGATATTAGAAAACACCGCGTACGATTTATTAGTAGTTTTTATTCTTACTTCCTTCCTACTTTCATGCCTTTCCTGAAACTTTAGGAATTGAAATTTGGATAAAAGATTCGTTTCCTATTTCGTATAGTGTGCTAGATTATGTTTCAAGTAAGAGATCAGCTTTTAGACACTTCATTTAACAGAAATCCTTGTGATTGATTTTAAAAAAAACTTATGCAGTTTTGGGTTAAATAAAAGAAATGAATACAAATATATTTCCGACTAAATGTAAATTTTTAAGGCCTTTCAATGCATCATATCTTTGCGAAACTCGGTTTTCAGCCATGCTATTTCACTTTAAGGCAGGAAGCTTAGACTTGGCTTATTTTAATGAAAAGTTAATTTAACTTTATAACTTTATAACTTTTTATAACATGGGAAAAGAGTGTCAAGTAACTTGCACAGAAGTTTAGAATTTGTGCATCGCACGAACCAGTAGTCAAACTCCTAAATAGAAAGCAAAAGAAGCAAGAATTATTTGAGGTTTATAAATAATCAGACTGATTAAAAAATACAAAATCTTTGTTTATTTGTTTTAAAAGTTTTTTTATGTTAAAAACAGCTTTAGTAGTTTATTTACAGTAAAATAAATATTTAGTTGTGGCTGTCGAGAAATTATTTTTGGATTCTAACATGCGCTTTAAGTTTAGACCGCCTCTGGTATGTTACTATATTACAAACATGCAACATATATGTTACAAGTACTATTGCCAAATTAAGTAGCTTTATTACCCGAAAATCGCAAGTGGATTGGAATAGATTTTACATTCCAAACTTTGTGTATTGGAATCTAATTTATTTTGTCTTCCGTTTAATTTTGCAGTTTACATTGTTCTGTATATCTTGTGTATATAAGACGATACCTTTGCGTTCTAACAGAGCGAGATATTCCATTTGCTATCCCTAATTCCCAAAAACTTATGATCCAAACATGGAATCTGCTGTGCAGTCCACATCAGACAGTGATTTCATTGTGAATCAGGACAACTTTCTAAACAGAACATGGGGCTTCTTAAACCCATATTCAGCATCAGCATCCTTTAGACTTGACTGGACTTGACTGGACAGCATCCTTTAGACTCACTAGCATCCTTTAGACTGTCGCATCAAAATAGAAGGGGCCCCAAAGCTCCCAAAAGAAAAATGCCGTATGAAAATACTTCATTCACTTCGATCATAGCAGACGTCATTCTTTTTACGAGATCATCGTTTCGCAACTGTTGAAGGCAAATGATTTTTAGAACAAGTGGATTATTTGTATTAACAAATGATAAAGTTGTCACCACAATGGGCCATTTATCTTGATGAGAACTCCTTCAGTGTTCTGCTTGTGTTGCTTAATTCATGTGATCATTTCCT
>KK114572.1:12870-32404 GCA_000611955.2 Stegodyphus mimosarum
AACAGTTTCAACTCTTTCTCTCTCTTTTGCTGAATATGAGCAGCCTTCCTTCATTTTTATCACGAAGGTATCCAGTTTCCACAAAATAATTTTTCATTTGTGTAACTTTCGGTAATTATAAAAGATCTCTACAAATATTATTCTGTGGCGTACCCGGTGGTGCCAAGAGCCATACGAGTTCCCCATTTTTTTCTACCAAAAATTAATAAACTCTAAAGATGACATTATTTTGATAATTTTCTTATTGAAGTAGGTCTTTTTCTTTCTCTCTTATCGTAAGATTATATCTACCTATTTTGTTAAAGGTTATCTCTGTATTAACTAAATAGCTGATGACTATTTATTACAATGGTCAAGCCAGTGAATGTTAGAAGATGGTTGAACATGGGTAAAAAAAATTGCTATCTACATTTTATTAAAAGCGCGCTTCAGGAAGTGATGGTGCGTGTCTATCAAATGATGTGACTGTAAAGTACATTGGAGGATTATGGGCAGCCACCTTTGCGAGCAATAACACTAGACGTTTTTCATAAAACCAACCCACCAACAACAATAATTTCTTTTCCATCAAAGGTTATAAGGAATTTCTGCCGCCTTCTTCGCATGCCTTCGTAGTGTAGTGGTCAGCTTGCTCGACGCGTATTCGAGAGGTCCGTGGTTCGAGTCCCGGCGAGGGCAATGCTCATTTTCATCTTTCCTGCTTCCAAATAACCTAATGTCTCTACACTGGTGCCCAAACTCGAAAAGGTGGTGGACGATTATTCTCCACCACCAGGATTTGGCGATTGGAACCCCCTAATCCCCAGTCGCCTTTTAAAAGGAGGAGTATTTAAGGTACTTCTCCAGCCTTCTTCGCGATATGGAGGTCAGCACGTTCGACCCATATTCGAGAGGTCCGTGGTTCGAGTCCCGGCGAGAACATTTCTCATTTTTCCTCTCTCTTGCTTCGAAGTAACCTAATGTTTCTACAAAGTTGGATCCAAATCTCGAAACTTTGATTCTTTGGGAATAGGTTTTACTTCTTTCAGAGTCTTTAACTCTTCCGGAAAATTTTCTTTCTGTACTTTCTGGATCCGTTAGGTTTCTTTTTTAGAAGTGTCACTTCATTCAGACTGAATTCTGTCTTACTTGTTTTTGCTTCTGGCGTTAAATATGAATCTCCTAACATAGGCTGTTATTGTGCACACTTTTGCAATTGAACTATACTTCTTCAAATCAGGAGGTAATTCTTCTTTTTCTTATTTTCTCCAATTGTCACATTCATTGATATTTTAAACTTTATCTTCTTTCCTCCATAATAAAAGGATCATTTTCATCTTTACTGCGAGGACATTTTTCTTTAGGTTGTTTTAACAAACTGTGGCCCCTTAACTATTTTTCATTTTTTAACAAATCTGCTGTTCTGTATCCCTCTTGATACTACATCCGCTAGATTATCTCAACTGACGAACTGTCTCCACTTCGCTTGGTAAGATGTTTCTTGAATTTCAACAATTCTGTTTGCGATGAAAGGCTTCCATTACTTGGCATTCCCACGGATCCAGCAGAGAGCTACTCTGGAATCGATCCACAATAAGTAATTATCCCTAGTGTAAAACTGGGTTTTAAGAGGTTGAGTATTCATGCTCTAGTCAATGTTGTAATCAACTCTAACTGTGACAGTGTTAAATGTTTCAGTGACGCTACATTTGATTTAGATGTAACAAAGCTAATTTCAAAATTTTCATTTTGAATGTTGGCTAAGAAATAACTCATACGGGAATATTAGCTGGCAGAACTGTGTTTTAGCAAATAAAGCTGCAAGCGTCTCGCCAAAAGGTCTACCTATAAAACACTTAAAACCTTCGTCTTATTGTAAAATATTTTATATTTTATATTTTATCTCGTCCCTTATAAAGTATTTTATAAGAAAGCACTCATATTTCATAAAAAAACTATGTATTGTAGTACTCAGCATTAAAGGTATAAGAGATTAAAAATATCGCAGAATTCAGAACGTAAGAATTCTTTAAACAATGCGTTATTTTATCAGATTTCCTAATCTACGGAATGGGTAATAACTATTCTACAATAAAGTAATAATAAACACCACGTAATAGAGTTCTCTCATTATTAATTCTATAGTATTTGTCTGCCGTTATAAGTTATTAAATATATTTTTATCACTGTTAAATTCGACCTAAGGTTGTATTTAACAATATCGTAATTCAACGTATATCGTAAGGTGTTTTTTTTTTAAAGAAGGAGACGGGAGAAATGTGCATTGCGCTCACCGGGATTCGAAGACCGGACTTCATAATGCTAGCCGGAAGTGCTCCAATTACATCACAAAGGCACGTGGTAAGGAGAGAGAAAACACCACATAAACAAAGAAAATCGAGTAATATCTTTTTAAAAAGATCTTTGGAAATAATTTTATAATCATCTTATAGAAAATATTTGAAAATTAACATTTATGTTTTCTTCTAGTTAATGTAAAAAATAGTAAGAACATCATTGCACTAAATGCGATGATTAAATTTATAATTTTTTCTCTTACACTATATTATAGAAATTTCACCGACTTTCCTTCAACATAAACTTCGATGACAGCTATCACAGCAAATTGCAATCCACCTAACATGCTTTTTGCCTCTCTGAGATGTATTTTTGGATCTTTTCTTTAGTTATTTTTAATATAATATACTTTGTTTTCAGATTGCGTCGATTGGCAGAGCAAGGACTTATTGCCAAGTGGAGATCAGATATCTTAGCAAGAAGAATGATAGATGTTGTATTTTCTGGGGAAGTTAAAGTGGAAGAGACAGAGTTTCAATCCAAACGTTATGCTCTGAATGTTAATCATTTACAAGGAGCTTTTATCCTCCTCATTATTGGGCATTCTATAGCCATACTAGTTTTGATTTCGGAAGTGTTGTACGAGAGAGCTATGAATAAATCTCCTTCTGGATCAATAAGAAAATCAGTAACATCCGATATTATATCAGAACTATAAATAATAGAATTTTAATATAAAATTAATTGCTTAAAATTAAAAGAAATTAGATGTTTTAATATAAAACTTCTTATGGAAGATTATTCGAAAATAAACTTCTGTATACATGCTTGGTTCCATTTCCGTTACTTTGGTGCTTAATAGTATTTTTGTAATAGTTCTTGATTTTTTAACAAATATTAGCGTTTTTCTTCCATTGAAGTTCTTCCATTGAATTCCATTTCTGCCCTCCTGTTCGATCTGCCACATGTTTGTAGATTTGTATGTTGTGTACTTGCTTTCTAAGATTTTTTTTCCGGAGGGTCATGTAAAACAATCGACAAAAAAGGTTTCCATTACACTCTTTAATAAAATTGGTAGTTTCTTCTTTGCTACATCTATATAAAAATTAATTATTTTCCTACACAAAGTTATATCGGTATAACTGAATAAAAATTGAATTATTTCTATATAACTTCATTAACAGTTTACGCAAATTGACATAGAATGTAACTAACTAATACGTATGTGTATGCTATCCACTTCAGATGTAAAATAATCATTAAATGTTTATTTTTGCATAGGGTATCTGTAATTAAAGTTCGCCTGGTTTGAGCTCTCTACAGCCTTAAGAATTCCTCAGATAGCTATGAAATATGAGGACTGTATTAATAAAGCGATGGGACAGAAATTAAGGGCGAAGACTAATTAGTTGAAAATTTCACCACTAGAGAGCGATTAGATATTCGAAAGTAAAGCGCATATGCTAATTTTCCCAACCGCGTGACCTGTAGCTCACCACGAAAAGACATTTTATGTGGGTACTTATTGAAACATCCACAAAAGAACAGCTTCCATTTCTTCACTATCCCGTCCAGTTTATTAGAAAGTGCTTTCCTAGTAATTTTTTTAAAATAACGGTTAACCTGCAGTAAAAACTTTGCGGAGCTTTCTGATTTTGGAGGGGTTCAAAAAGGTCAGTCATTGCTGATGAACAGTGGAAAATTATAGCAAAATTTGCAGAAACAGGATCATTGTTTATTTAGCCTGGAAAAGAATAAATGTGCGTTCATACGCAGCTTGTAAATGATGTAGTGGAAGAAATGGAAGAATTATAAATGGAGGAAGACAGAACCAATGTTGCACCAATGGTAGATTGGCATTTACCAGAATTCACGAGTTTTTCTGGAATGTCCCATCTATTAATCTGACTACAGAATTGGACCTTCTCAATACAGTTCCTTACTCTCTGTGAGGTTGATACAGAAATGCAATGGAACTTTTTGTGTACGAATAAGGCTCATTTTGATTTGGAAAATAGATTTAAAACCTATAATTATCTAGAAAATCTCCTATAATAATATATAATCTAGAATATTATATCTATATAATTTAGAATCTATTTCACTGTGATTTCACTTTCCTTGAAGTTTGGTCACACTTAACTAAAGTAACATTATGGTGCAGAATTTCTGAATCATTCATTTTTAGACTCTTTTTACTTTTAAAAGCTCACTCTGAAGATCCTGTCACATCCTCCATTACCTGGGCAGCAATGTGCGTCGTGTTTCTCATCATTTTGCGACTACAGGTATGTCAACGCTTTGGAACAACAGTCCTCATGCAAAATAGTACTCCTCCACAATAACCAAATGTGTTAAGCAGTCCATGTTTTAGCCGAAACAAATTTGATGTGACCTTCCACCAAATAACAACAAGCTTTAAGTAAACTATGAGTTTCGGTTTATCGTTTGTAAATAAAATATAATTTGCTTATAAAGTGTATGGCTCGGTGTTAATTTTAAACAGCACTCATTTTTTATTATTCTTTTCTCCCATATTATGGATAATGATAACTTACGTCCTCATGTACACATCAGTTCTCATATTTTGATTTAAAAATATAGCAACGATCGTAGTATATCCTATGATTATACAGTGTTTCTGATTTTTAAGTCTGGGACTTAACAATCATAAAATTTTTAAAAACAACATAGAGTAAGAGTTTCCGGTAAAATATTAATCGTTGGCATTTACTTCTTTTTCAGTCTTTTTCCAGTTTACAGGGCTTTCCTTAACCTTTTGTACTGGTAAACCTTTTGTACTTTTTTCCTTTTGTACTGGTAAACAGTACAAAACCCTTAACGGACGTAAAGCGAATTATCGATATGTCTGAAAGCAACCAGAAAGTCAGATAAAAGTTCAAATAAAAATTTTTATTTGAAAAAAAAATTAGAATATAAATGCATATTCTTGTGCTAACAAAATCAATCACAGCTCGTTATGAAGCAATCAGATAGAAACAGTAAATTTCAGTTTAATCCATGAACTGCCAGATTTTTTCCTCTCAATTTACATTTACACTGGTTATCATAAATTTAGGAAAAATTACAAAAATAGCGATAACTACCTCAAAAATAAGCCAAAGCGTGTAAAACTTGAATATGTGGCCAAGTAAGAGTAGCTGAGTAAAACTGCAATATGCAAATTAGTGGCGCTGCACTCGTAATACGTCATCTGTTTCATCTGTGTTTGAGCGCAAGCCCGCATATTTCACTGTGATAGGGACATCAGAAATCTGAGATAGCCAATTCGTAACAATGACCTCCAGGCATCATTTGCCTGCAGAACTACGATGGAGAGCCTTTGGGAGACTAGAGGCAGGACAAAGTCAAACAGAAGTGGCCGGATGGCTAAATGTGAGTTCTTCTGTGGTTCATAGACTTTAGAGGCAATTTCAAACTACAGATTCGACATCTAAGAGGTTCAGCCAAAGACAGCCAATTGCTACGACGAGCGCCGATGACCGATATTTGACATTATGTGCACGCAGTAGAACCGCTACTCCGACTCTTCTTAGATGCTCCTTTGCTGCAGCCACCGAAAGGTTGGTGTCAACGTCAACTGTGCGTAGAAGGCTTCACGAAGGTGGTCTGTATGCGAGGCGAACAGCCATTTGCGTGCCGCTCACGTCACGCCATTGGAGGGACCGTTTGCAGTGGGCACGACAACATGTCTACTGGACGACTGATCAGTGGAGGCTGTTTTCTTTACGGATGAGCTCAGGTGTTTAGTCTAGAAAGCGATAGTAGGCGTTATTTCATATGGAGAGAACCTGGAACCCGTTATCATCCGTCAAACATCCGTGAAAGAGATGCATACGGAAGAGGCAGTGTCTGTGTTTGGGGTGGCATCTCTTTGGGTGGACGCACAAACCTCAATGTCTTTCCAAGGGGAACCGTAGATGCTCCGGTTTATAGAGATGATATCCTTGATGCTTATATGCGCCCATATTCCGGTGATGCTTTCCTGTTACAGACGACAACGCAAGACCACAGAGGGCTCGCATCGTAGATGATTATCTTACAGGAAACAATTATGCGCGTGGAGTGGCCAGCTCGATTCCCGGACTTGAATCCTATCGAGCACGTTTGGGCTGCTTTAGGGAGACATCTAGCTGCTCTCAATCCGCCCCCTCAGACCCTTGCCGCGCTTGCAACTGCTTTGCAAGAGCAATGGCTCTCGCTTCCTATGGAACTGATAGACCGCATAATTGAAAGCATCACACATCGCTGTATGTCCTGTATTGCTTCTAGAAGCGATCATATTCCATATTGAAGGTACTTTTCCTATAGCAAACTGACAACTTCGATTTGTTCATTTTATACGTGTGCTAATTTCTATACTATCATAATTCTCTGGTAATTTCTTTTTTTGTTATTTGATACCTTACTATCTGTTGTATATTATGGGTAAGTTTTATAAAATTCTACATGTAACTTTTTCAGTAATCTTGATTTTTGTGATTTTTCCTTAATTTATGATAACCAGTGTATTTCTGAGTGTCTAGATTAATCTAGAGACGGGAACTTGGAATGTAAATGGAATATAGATGGAGTCTGCCATTAGCCTCAAATGAGGATCGACATTCAAGTAGCCCTCACCGGAAAATAAAATTCACATTGACAATAAATTGTTGGTAAATATATTATAAAACCATTAGAGAACACGGCAGTACACAGAAGTTGGAAATGATGTACATAATAGTATGATATACCACGTTTTCAAAATGTTGAAATCTTGAACCTCACAAAAATTCTACTTCTTCTTACAAATAATAATTTCCATCTCACTCATTTAATAACTACTACTCAGCAACTTACTTAAAGATGTTACTTCATCAGCTACTTAAACCAAACACGTTAAGATTTCGTAAAATCGTTCATTGAAAATCTAATCTGTAGCACTTAAAATGCTCGAAAATATTCAACTGGTATTTCTATCTTCCATTGCACTTGCCGTTGGATAAGATAATCGTAAAATTTAACAGTGATATATTTGCTATCATTATAATTTCGAAGTAAACCGAAATACTCGAAACTATTTACATGTGCGCAAGCGATTACTTTTAAATTATATCATTCATAAAGATATTAATTACAGTTTTGCTTAAATATCTGAACGCTAGAACTATTTTCTTTTCAAAATCGAGGAAACACAACTCAAATATATAACGGTTTGGGTTTTTGTTTGATTTATTTATTTATTGCAATCACTTTGTAAGGTTTTAGTTAAACTAACCAAGTTTATTTTAATTTAAATCTTTTCTATCTCCTCTCTGCTTCAACTTCCTGTCAGAAGAAGCGCGCGTTTTTAGCTTATGCTAATTTTTGAAGTTCAGCCAAGCACTATTTAAGCAGAGGTAGAAACCTCTCGGTGTGTGAGAGCTTTGCCTCAGATCACGGTCACGCTGCTCAACGTTTGCCTGACCAGCTAGCAGTTTAAATTTATAAGCCATAGTGCTTACTACGTGATTGCATTGTAAAATAAATTAAAGTGCGGTAGTATTTAGTATACCTTGCTACGCACCCTTTTAGATAGAGGCCAACTTCCGCGAATTGCTCTGCGAAGCAAAGTTTAATTTAAGTTCTATTTTAATTTATTTAAATTTATTTGATTGTTAAGTTCGACCAAAGTGTGGTCTGTTACGTTCTGTATCTCTCCCGAATTGGGAGGTTTGTATTTAATAGTGATTGAATAAAAGAGGATTTCAAATCCCTTCACGTGCAGTTATTCTCCAGCCCAGCAGTTACATCAGAACATAGCGTACCTTCCGCTCCCTGTTCCAGTTCAGGACTTAGAACGTAAGGATAAGAACCCTTTACAGAATTTACCATGTTCTCAAAGAATACACACAGAATGCTAAGTCCTGATAATGGCGCCCGCACAGAAAGAAGAGGATGGCCTCAGCAACAAGAAGACGAACCTGAGACACCTGCTGTACCTGTCCAGAATCCTGAGATAGCACCTCCTGGCATAGAAGGATTCGGCTACATCGTACAAACCATGCGAGCAGCCATGAAGCCAGCGGCAAGTTTTGACGGCAAGACAGCCGTAATCAATTTCCTGGAAAAGCTAGACTCCCACTTCATGCTATATCCAGTCCACGAATTTCAGAAAGTCGCTCTTGCTACCAGCGCTTTGAAGGGCCAAGCGCTAAGTTGGTTCAAGTGCATCGGAAAGAATCTCTTGGGGGAACCAGGAAGCCCCACATACACGTATGAAAATTTCAAGAATTCTCTAGTGAAAGCATTTCCCGTGGTGCGAGATCGAGCCAGATTGGAAGCTGAACTGTTTAGCCGATACCAAGAAAGAATAGAAGATTTGTCTAATTTTATTTTGAGGAAAATTCAAGTTTTCAAGCTTTTGTATGGAAGTCGCCCGGATCCTGAAATTATTCAAGTTATACTTCCTAGGCTACTGCCCCAAGTTCAAGATTTCATCGAACTAAGAAATCCAACAACATTAGACAGATTATTTGAGCTCGCGGTACAATTTGAAAGCCGAAGAACAGCCGACAACGAACGACGACGCCAATTTGAGCGAAGAAGTCAGTGGAGTTCGCCAAGACCGCAGCAAAAGCAAAATCAAAGTTACGGGAATAAGGCGAAGCAATGGCCGAAGAAAGATGTGTCTCCTAAAGCGAGCGGCGAACGAAGGGAATTTAATAGAAGAACAAGCAAAGATTCCGAGGGCAACCAGAAGAAAAAGAATTTAAACTAAGAGGGATTTCTTCGAGGAAGGTGAAGAAGTCCGAAGCAGCGCAAAACCCTTCCAAAATCAATTTAAACACCGTGGTCGTTAAGAATTTGAGTTTGCCGAAGATTGAAGTTCTAATCAACAACATACCGGCGACAGCCCTCTTGGATACAGGAGCCCAAAGCAGCTTCGTATCGGAAAGATTCTTTAAGAAGCACTTTCGACGTTACAGAATTTTTAGTGCAAGAGACACGGATGTCATAGCGGCCCAAGGAGAAAAATGTAGCTGTTTAGGAAAAGTACCATTGTTCGTGCGTATCAACAACGAACAGGTAAGAATCCTGTTTTATATTGTGCGTAACCTGCAGACTTGTATTATTCTAGGTGTGGACTTTTTTAGTTTGGCAGAAGCAAAAATTGATTTCAAGGGGGGAGAACTAACATTAAATATGAAGCCAATTGAAGCGAAGAATGATAAGCCCCCGCAGCTGGACTTGGAACATTTACAAGCAGAGGAAAAAGAGAAAATCCAAGGTCTGGTAAGTCACTTTGCGAATTTATTTAGTGATGTACCAGGCTTTACGCAGGTGGTGAACCACGACATTGACACGGGGGACGCTCAGCCAGTTAGGCAAAAGCCATATAGATATGATAGGACAAAAGAGGAAATAATTGAACATCATATTAAAGAGATGTTAAAGAATAAAATCATCACGCCAATTTCTAGCAGTTATGCTAGCCCCGTTGTCCTGTGTAAGAAAAATAATGATTACCCGATTACGCACCCGAAGCGGTGGCGTTTTGCTATAGATTATCGCAAGTTAAATTCAGTTACAAAATATCCTGTATATCCGTTGCCGATAATTGAAGAAATTATTCGAAATATTTCGTCTACAAAATACATGACTACATTAGATCTCACGAGTGGCTATTTTCAGATTGGGGTAAAACCCGAGGACGTACACAAAACCGCGTTCATAACGAAATCTGGTACGTACGCATTTCTTAGAATGCCGTTCGGATTATCCGGCGCGCCGGCAACGTTCCAAAGATGTATGGACATCGTCTTAAGACCAGTCCTTGGTAAAAGCACTTTCATATATTTAGACGATATTATAATTACGAGTAGTACTCTAGAACAACACTTACAAGATTTAAGAAAAGTATTTTCATTGTTAAACGAAGCTGGTTTAAAGATAAATGCGTCTAAATGTAAATTTGCCGCAAAAGAGTTACGTTATTTAGGATTTAAAATTTCCCAAAAGGGAATCGAAACGGATCAGTCAAAAATAGTAGCCATTAGAAATTATCCTGTTCCTAAAACAGCGAAGAAATTATCGTCGTTTCTCGGGATGTGTTCATATTACCGGGCTTTCATTAAAGACTTTGCAAAAATAGCTGAGCCACTGCTAAAGTTGAAAAGAAAAAAAGCTAGGTTTTCGTGGTCAGCAGAAGCCAACTTGGCGTTTCAAAAATTGAAAGACGCATTGACTCAAGCTCCCGTCTTAAAATTTCCAGAAGGGGATAAGGGATTAGAGATTTCAGCGGACGCTTCAGATTTCGCGATTGGTGCAGTGCTTTCCCAAAATGGTCAGCCCGTGGCTTTTTTCAGCCGAACATTAAATGAAACCCAAAGAAACTATTCCGCAACAGAGAGAGAAACTCTCGCAGTGTTAGCATCAGTACAGAAATTTCGTGTGTTCTTTGGAAGTTCTCCAGTAACTGTATATACCGACCACGCGGCGGTCACTAGACTCTATTCTGGAAAAAATTTATCACCCAGATTAATAAGGTGGGCTCTCAAATTACAGGAATATAACCTAATAATTAAACATACGCCGGGAAAAGAAAATGTTGTGGCAGATGCTTTAAGCAGAATTAACTTAGATGAAAATGGAAGTGTAATTAAGATAGCCATGTTAACATCCAAAGTATTAGATTCTCGTGAAACAGTAATAGCCGAACTCAAAAAAGATCCGGAGTTCAAAAATATATACAATTATTTGGCCGACCCTGAGAATTTCAATCATCCGGATATTGTGCCGATAAGAAATAGGGCCGAAAATTACGAATTAATTGACGGACTGTTATTCTATACGAAAGCTACTAATGAGAATCATGAATATAGACCGGTTATCCCAGCTAGCATGAGGTTGAATGTATTAGAAGAGTTGCATGATTGTGCCATTTCGGCTCATTTAGGTATAAGAAAAACTGTTCAGAGAGTTCGCGAGGCAGTTTTCTTTCCAGAACTGCAAAAGTTTACTAGGGCGTATGTCCAGTCGTGCCCAACATGTCAATTAAATAATTATGTTAATTTCCGCCCGGCCGGGTTCCTAAATAGTATTAAATCAGAATTCCCAAATCAAATAATAGGCATCGATTTACTTGGACCTTACCCTCGAAGTAAAGTTAATAAAAGCCGATATCTTTTAGTTATAGTGGATCATTTTAGCAAATGGTTAGAGTTAATTCCGTTAAAACGCGCGTCTGCAAAAATTGTAGTAGATTCAATTCTAAATAAGTATATTTTAAAATACGGGGCGCCCCTAAAAGTTATTTCAGACAATGGTCCTCAGTTTGTTAGTAAAATGTTTGAGGAAATGTGTGCAAAACTGGGCATACGTCATCTAAAGATGGTCCCGTATCGTCCGCAGTCAAACATAGCGGAACGGGTGAATAGAAATGTAGTGAAAATAATTCGTAGTTATGTGAAAAACTATCACTCTACCTGGGATAGCCATATAAATGAATTTGCATTTGCCCTTAGGACCGCCAAACACGATACTACACAAAAAACACCCGCTGAACTCTTCTTAGGAAGAAAGATCTTGACCCCCCTAGATAAACTGTTCTTTGTACAGGAAAGGGCAGAAGAATTTAAAATGAGTGATATACAAAAGTTAATACGGGAAGCGACGGAAAATATAGAAATGGCCCAAAGAAAACAGAAATTGTACTATGACCTAAAAAGAAGAGAGGTCAAGTACAATGTGGGAGATGAAGTGTTGAAGATTAAACACAACTTGTCAAATGCCCCAGAGGAAAAGGTGGGGAAATTTTTTCCGCGTTTTGAAGGCCCGTTCACAATTGAACAAATTACGGGGGCAGTGGTTATATTAAAAAGAAATGATGGTCAAACGCTCAAAGCGAATGTGGACCAAATAAAACCGTTCTATAATCGCAGCAAAATGGCTGTATTTAAAGATTCGTTTCAGGATCCGAGGCAATCGACTAGCCAGGAAGATATACGTCAGCAAAAACAGCAGGAACCAGCTACAACGGCATCGAAATGTCAGAAGAAGAAAGCTCCCCCCCAACAAAGAAATAAGAACCAAAAAGGTGGTTTCAAAAGAAAGTCTCACGATGCAGGTGAACAAATCTACGAACGGAATTACGAGCGCACCAAGAGAAGAAAGCAGAATGGGCAAGGGAAGCCCAATGTATCCAAAAGAACTGTGGAATCATCGGACAGGTGCCTGAGAAGCAAGAAACGTCGATTGCAGCCTGAGAATCAACTTCCCGAATACAGCAGGAACCAGGACAAGCAACGAGCAAGGGCCCAGGAGAGAAGGGCCCAGTCCACCAAACGTCCAGCGGAGCAACCTCCTCTACAAAGGAAATTGCCGAGGATACAACGACGGAATTTCAAAAGAAAAAGAGACGAGCAGGCTCCGAAAGAACAACGAAAAACGAGGAAACTGAACCAGGCCACAACTTACTCAAGTTTTAAAGATTGGGCCAAGAAAAGGATGGACGATCATAATAAGATAAGTACAATTTCGTATTCAAAAGTTTAGTTAATTTTTGAGTATACTGCAAGTTGCAGGACTGATTTTACCTCAAGCGAGGTTGACTTTTACGCCAAGTGAGCGATAAGTTCTCATATGGAAAGTAAAATGTTTTGTTAAAAGAAATTGTAATTCTTAAAGATTTAAAATTACTTAATTTTGTAAATAGATTAATTCTGTAAAAGCAATGAATTGCTGAAAAGAATATGTTAACTAAATGATTTTGTACGACGCTTTGTCTAAAGACTTGTAAAATGTCTAGAATGAAAATTCGGAAAATTGAAAAACACGATTTAGTCTGTAGACTATTAATTCAATGTAATTTGATATTTCAAGAAAGTACCTTGAGAAAGGAATAGGAAGCACTTGCTGTAAGCTTAGAAATTTAACCTATATTTCTGTAAGCTTAGAAATTTAACTTCTATTTGCATTTCAGGATTGCTGTGAAATTGTTAATGTGTTATGAAATGTAACAAATAATATTATGCTAGCAATGCACGTTAAGTGCAATATTAATGTGAATGTTGTGTGCAAACTGCGAATTTGTATGCATGAAAAGTTAAAGATTCACTATTTTAGAATGCAAGTGTTAATTAGGCTCTCCACCAAATACACTTAAAGTGTTAGACATAAAGCTAGTGAGAACCTTAGGATTAGCTGGTTATAGGGCGTTTTTTTCAGGTCTCGTATGTCAAGTTCTAACTAATGTTAGTCGATTGTAGGTGGAAGAGTTGAACACCCCCGAACACATAAAAACCCGCAATGGCGGTTTGCTTTACATCCAACACCGGTGAGAGAGCATACGGGGGAAGAATTTAATTGTGCTTGAATGATAATGTGTGTGTGCAAAATTACACAGAAAAAAAAAAAAAGGATTTGTACCACTTAGAATTATTCTGTTATTATGTCATACTAAAGTTGTTTTCCTTCCAGATTTTGCTGGAAGGAGTAAGACTGTTTGAAGAATAAGACTTGAAAAAAAAAATGTTGAAGATTGTTGTTCCAGAAAATTTCGTCTGTATTTTACACAAACATATATTGCCTTGTAAGAGTTGGCCTAAGTTTAGAACAGTGAAATTTTCGACTATTTAGAATTGCTAGTTTTCAACATGGTCCGTTTGGACCAAAGTAGTTTAACTATCGCAATTCTGGCGGGAAGTATGTAAGGTTTTAGTTAAACTAACCAAGTTTATTTTAATTTAAATCTTTTCTATCTCCTCTCTGCTTCAACTTCCTGTCAGAAGAAGCGCGCGTTTTTAGCTTATGCTAATTTTTGAAGTTCAGCCAAGCACTATTTAAGCCAGAGGTAGAAACCTCTCGGTGTGTGAGAGCTTTGCCTCAGATCACGGTCACGCTGCTCAACGTTCGCCTGACCAGCTAGCAGTTTAAATTTATAAGCCATAGTGCTTACTACGTGATTGCATTGTAAAATAAATTAAAGTGCGGTAGTATTTAGTATACCTTGCTACGCACCCTTTTAGATAGAGGCCAACTTCCGCGAATTGCTCTGCGAAGCAAAGTTTAATTTAAGTTCTATTTTAATTTATTTAAATTTATTTGATTGTTAAGTTCGACCAAAGTGTGGTCTGTTACGTTCTGTATCTCTCCCGAATTGGGAGGTTTGTATTTAATAGTGATTGAATAAAAGAGGATTTCAAATCCCTTCACGTGCAGTTATTCTCCAGCCCAGCAGTTACATCAGAACATAGCGTACCTTCCGCTCCCTGTTCCAGTTCAGGACTTAGAACGTAAGGATAAGAACCCTTTACAGAATTTACTATGTTCTCAAAGAATACACACAGAACACTAAGTCCTGATAACTTGAGGGCTATCTGTCTAAGGAAAGGGATGCCTTCGTGGAAAACTTTCCAAAAGAAACTGGAGCGTATGCACCTTACACATAGGGAAAAACACGGGAACGCCCGTGCAGCTCTTCGCCAGGATTCGAACTCTGGACCGAACTAGAGGTGTTTAGCTATTTTACCGCTCGGCCGCTGGTGGACCTCTAAACATATCGGAAAATTCGAGTAGGTGTAACAAAAGGGAAAAGACAAATGCTTACTTACTCTTCAAAAATAAAAAGTATGGCATGTCAGAAAATTAAAAATGACAATTCTCTAGCTTAAACAAAAAAAAGAGAAAGGCCAGATTTCTATGTATTTTTGTGTTTAAGTAAATAAAATAAATATTCTAGAATTAAAGAAACCAAATCTTCATTTTGTCTAGAGGTTGAACTATGCTCTACTGATACTTAATGATGACAATATGAAAGTTGAATTTATCCAGAAATGTTTTACTTGAATAAATGTTCTAAATTTAAAAAAAAAATTCCCTGTATTGTTTAAAACAAAGATTAATTCTTTCTGAGACAAATAAAGCTCTGGAAATTTATTAATTTCTTTTCGACAAGATCTGCCTGCATTAAGCCGATGACCTTCAATACATATGTTTTTCATTTTCGCTTAGGAATTATTCCGAAACACAACTGGATTTCTCTTTAGGTGGTTTGTTTTGGATTTAGATAGTTATATTTCTTTGCCTTTAACCTTTGGCTAATGTGCGATAACTATTTTAAAAACAACTGACATGACCATTCAGTTAAAAAACTTTACCTAGAATTTTAAGTAGCAGACATACTAAGGGCTTTCGTTTCGCCACAAGTAGAGGAACAAAAAGACGGAAGCAAATTTAGAAGATAAGAAAAATTGGCTGTTTCTTCGGAGCATGGTTTTTTATAAATTAGGATGTTCATAAACTGCTTCAACAAAATAAAAGGAGTGATAGTAGGCAAAAAGTAGAATAATATTTATAGGGAACTCTAAGGCCCCATTGAGTGCCAGAAAATCGACATAGGTCTGAGAAGTACAAGTCGTCTCTTCTGATAATTGTGTAATATGTTGTATAAGAAGTACTCATGCACCTCTTGCACGTGCAAAAATGTCCAGCCTTTAAGCGCAGCTTATTATCCTCCTCCCCTTCTAGAGTTCACGAGGTGGATGCTTCAAACGGCAATTAACAATCTATAGTTTCTTGTTTTCATGTTATTCAGTGATTAGGTCTCGTTTACCCGAAAAGGCATTTTCAGTAGTCGTAATAAATAGGCCTAGGCTGAAGGTATTCCGCACTTAACTGCCACTCCTAAATATTAGCAGATATTTGTCATGAACACCTGGGAAAGCATCCTTAGTTATTGTCTTCCGGTTCTGTACCTGTTTTCAGAATGTGTGATCGGCGCAGCGTATCGCGTCTTCTTGGAGCAAGTGCTTCCCGGTTTGTTGCAGGCTGTTCAGTTCGCCATATAGATGGACATATAGCTTATGCACTATGGACCTCCACCACCACGCAGCCCGATACATCCTTAATGCTAAATATTCCCAAAAGGTGGATTGAACATGGTGGCTTGATCTCCACGAGCACCAATCATAAATCGACTGAACTTCTTCTAAGAGAACATACTAAACCATTCATATATATGGCATCTGTAAACTTGTGGAAGAGAACAGTTGTTCCGGTGAACAAGATGACAGCATGAGTTTAGGAGAGGTTGCGCCAGTCTTTTATTCACCTGTGTGAACAGTGCAAAGATACCCTTGGGACCACTTTAAATATATATTTTGAGTTTTGCTCCGATTTGAATGGGACGGTACAACTTATGATTTCGTCAATTCTCTTTTTTTTTCTCTACTCCTAAAATTTCAACTTAAAAATATAATCTTACGCTCTTCTGACACTTTGAACGATTGCAGCCTTAAGTTCCATTATAAATATTGTTAGCTTATTGGGTACTGTCACCCTTCTTATTATATTGAAACAATTTACAGATACCCTGTATATTCTAGTTATGAGCATATTTTGATATCTAACATGTCATAAATATTTTAAAACCTAATTGGAAATCTAGTGGTTAAAAAAACGAAACGTTTGCAGGCAGTAATGCAATTTAGACTGCTAATGGTAATTTGTGATTGAACAGCTGAAGAATATTTCAATGGCCAACACATTCATTCATGAAACTATAAAAGGGAGAGAGAAGTACTGCTTCTTATAACCTACTCCAAACCTTTAATCCAGAGATTTCTAACCTTCTTGCATCGACCCTTTTTAAAGGAATGGTTTTCTTCATTAACCCACTTGATCACCATACAAATAATCGCATATAAATGACCTTAAAGATAAGAATTAAATTGATAATATGAAGAGAACGTTTGCAAAAATAGTTTATTAGATTTATGATTAATTACTTTTGTAATATTATTGTTTTTAATTTTACAAACATTAGCAGGTTTTAAGAAATAAAATTACAGATTCATATTACACAAAAGTTCGATTTTAATGTAGGGGATGGCTCTGATAGATATATTAGCAATATTTTTACTATTTGACATAAAATTCGTTATATTAATAGTAAATTACCTCTTCAAAAATGTTTAGCATGTTTTTGATTTCCCATTCCAGTTTTACCGCTCATCGTATTTTTTTACTGTGTTTTCACTTGTTCTTGCGTTTTTTTTCTCATAGCACATACTAGTTTAAAATTTATGTACTTTAAAAATTGATTTTTCATTGTTGGTTTTTAAAATATAAAATTTTAAAATCAGTTACGTGATTTTAATGCATTTTCTCTAATTTTTATTTCATATGATTTCTTTCCTTACTATATGATACAGCTTTATATCAATAAACAATTAGTTATCAATTTTATTAAAAAAAATTTTGTAATCAGTGCGATCTTGACTATGCTGATTAATTCTCAGTGCCTATTGGGCTATCCACCTCTAAGTGATTCCTTGATCATCACTGACCTTTTTAAAATTTCATCGACCACATTGTGACCCCTTTGGGAACACGCACTCTAGCCTACCCTTCGGCGTTCGGTAGTTCATGAAAAATTATGAATGACAACTAGAGGAAATTGCTTAACAAATATGTAACTGATATAAAATAACAACCAAAGAATTTCAAGTAAGGAGCTCCTATCCGTATACATAGTTTCTATTACTTAAATTTTTATTCCAAAGAGAGGCATGATATGTTAATAAAAATATTTCAGCTATTAAAACGAGACAATTAACTTAGCTCTTGGAAAGAACAATTTGAAAAAAGGCTAGTAGCTGATAACAAGGGGGGAAATGGAAAATAATCTTTAAAACAGAATTATAATACTATTTAATTTGCTGATGCTCCCTCAGCACACCTAGACCATACCTTGTCACTTTACATCGTGAAAACTTATTCTGGCAAGACGTCGGTAAACAATTTCCTTTGCGTGAAGCTGCAAAATGAGTGTGACGGGTAAAAATATGTTATTGAAAGCAATGAAATATAGATATATCTTTTTCCCTTTACCAGTCACATTTCCCATCTTCAAAGCAAAGGTGAACTCTTAGACGTCGATATTTTCTTCCATATTTTACCACAAGTGTACGTATATGTACACTTGTGGTAAAATATTGTGGTAAAATGTTGTGGTAAATGTTGTGGTAAAATGTTGGGTATGTGTGTATGCGTATGTATAGTTAAAGTTGTAGATTTTGATGGGTTACAATAGTCCCATTGAACATTATAATTTGCTTCCATTAATTAATGATAGTCTTAACTTAAAAACTTGGACTACCTTCCTCAGTTTTCGAAGATTAAATTTTAAGGTGAAAGTCTACCAGATAATTGGTGGTATTTCAATGGGTGTGAACTACTGTACTACTTTACGTGATCTTTTCTCGGGTGCGCTAGTGGCTGAGGGATTAAGAGCGTTAAATACTGGTAGTTCGATCTAGCTTCGAGTGGAGTGATTAGAAAGAAGAGTGATTGGGTCCCCTAATGCCCAGTCGTTCTTTAAAAAGGGGGGGTATATAAGGTATTTCTTCCGACTTCTTATTATGCTTTCGTGATGCAATGGTCAGCACACTCTGCGAGTATTCGAGAGGTCGAGTCCCGATGAGGACATTGCTCATTCCTCACCTCTTCTGCTTAAAAACATCCAGGGTCGCTACATCTGTACAAATCACCAAATAAGATTAAGATTAAAATAACATTTCTTCATTTATTCATAAATGAAGTAAAAGGCACTACTTGTGCAACAGACATTTTCGCTACTTAGATCAAATTAAATTCAAAATGTAGTTAACATAGTCTGAGAGTACATGCAACAGACTACTTAAGCTAGCCGAAAATAATTAGCGGCTCGTATTTTAAGCGTTGGCCAGTTAGATGCTAAGCTCAGGAAATAATCAACTCAGGCAAAGCTGCGATAGTAAGCAATCGCAAGACGAGGCTACCAAAAGCCCTAGATCTAAACTTTCAAGCCCTCAGCTCATAGCATAATAACTAATTTGCGTTCTGGGAAGGGCTATGGAAAAAAAGAAATTACATTAAAGGTTTAAAATCATATTAATTGATTAATTAGCACGAAACTTTATAGGTTTTCCCACAGAATTTACATAAATATCAAACGAAGGTATTAATGACCACGATAAGATATTAAAATCTAAAATCTAACAGTATGAACATCTTATAAAACGTTAGTCATATTCGTAAATTCCCCTTCTACAAATGTCATTTAATTTCTTTTCAGATCCATCATCGACTTCTCATATCTCCTTCCAGGAATCTGGATGGAAAAATAGTTCAGCACTAAAATATTTAAGCTACACTATATACAGATGAAAGAATAATATTTCAAAATTTACGTTTTTTTCCTTTAAAACTCTTTATCTTTTTCTACCCTACTTTT
>KK114572.1:32487-49082 GCA_000611955.2 Stegodyphus mimosarum
TGCAATATATCAACTAGCGATTAACGGAACTTTGATATGGTGAAAGGATTTTAAGTTCACTAACGTTTCATCTCTTATTTACCACTTCCGGCAAGAATTAACGCGTGAATATGTATAAGAAAATTGTACTTGCTAACGCTTCAGTATTTAAGTTGTGGCTTTTGCCAAGAGAGAAGGAGGAAGGAGAAAAAGCCCTCTTGCTACGAGTATTTACACGAGCTCGCCATCAGTGACTGTCCGCCTTTAAAGGCCAGAGGTTAACCCTCTTGAAAGTTAAAGACGTATTTTAGTTTTCCGCAGTTTGCGTACTACAAACGAGTAAATTAAAAGGCCAGTCTTGGTGCTAATCATCTGTGTAAGATATTTGAAAGTTAGCTCTTATCTGAAATTTAGTTAGTTAGTAGTCTTATATTCTTTTACGTTCAGACCACAAGTGGTTGGTCTTTGTATCCCGAAGTACGGGAACGTATGTAAAATCGATAAGCAAGCAAAATAAAGGGTAATTTGCACCCTCCTTACCTTTGTTGTATCTTCCACACACGCATGAACATAGCTTTTAGTAAGGTCCATGTTCCTACTCAGGACTATAGCTATACATCCAAAATCAACTAGAAACTACACAAGTCCTAATAGCGGCACCGCAAGGAGAAGAAAGATGACCGACTTTCAAGAGGAAGTTGATGAACCCGTGTTATCGGCCCAACATTCAGAAATGCCAACTGCCACCCCAGAAGGATTCGGGTACATCGTCTAAACCATGCGAGCATCAATGAAGCCAGCAGCGTGCTTCGATGGGAATTCAGCAGTGGATAACGTTTTGGAAAAATTAGATGACGATTTTATGCTCCATCCCGTCCACGAGTTCCAGAAAGTCACTTTGGCTACTAGCGCGTTGAGGGGTCAAGCGTTTAGTTGGTTCAAGTTCATCGGAAAAAATCCGTTGTGCCAACCGGGACATCCTGCCTACACTTATGAAAATTTCAAGACCTCCTTAGTAAAGGCCTTCCCAGTAGTAAAAAATCGAGGGAAATTAGAAGCGGAATTCTTCAGCACATACCAGCAAAAAATTGAGGAAATCTCAAGCTTGAATTTAAGAAGAATACAATTATTTAAGCTTCTGTATGGAAGCCGGCCGGATCTTGAAATTATTCAAGTCATTTTGCCTACGTTACAGTGCAAGACTTTATCGAATTAAGGAATTCGACGACTTTGGAGATATTATTTGAGCTCGCGATCCAGTTTGAAAGCAGAAAAAAGGCGGACATTGAAAGAAGACGCCAGTACGAGCAACGAAGACAATTCGGTGCCCCAAGGCCACAGCAGAGGCAAGACCGCAGCTGAGGAAGCAAGTCGAATAAGTGGTCAAAGAAACTTGAATATTCAAAAACAACCAGCGAACGTCGTCACTTCAAGAATAAGCCAGACAAAAAGTTTGAAGGCCAGCGGAAAGGCGCGGAAAAGAAGATTTAAACTGAAACGGATTTCTGTTGACGGGAGTGTGCGGAAATCCGAAAGCCAAGAAAATCCCTCTACCATCAAGCTCAATACAGTTGTTGTGAAAAATTTAGTTCTTCCGACGATTGAAGTGTTAGTGAACAATATTCCAGCCACCGCCCTCCTGGATACAGGAGCTCAGTGTAGCTTTTTGGCAGAAGAATTTTTTAAAAAATATTTTCGCCGGTATAGAATCTACAGTTCGGATAATACGACGGTTATAGCAGCCCAGGGGGAAAAGTGCAAATTTATAGGTAAAGTACCACTGTATATCAGCATCAAGGATGAGCAGGTAAAAATTATGTTCCTTATTGTAAGAAATCTTCAAGCAAATATAATATTAGGAGTATATTTTCTTTCAGCGTCCGAAGCAACACTAGATTTCAATCGAGCATCTCTTAAGCTGACAATGAAACCGGTGCCTGAAGTAAAAGCCGGTCCCCCCCGCATTGAACATGGAACACCTGCCAACTGAAGAGCAAGAAAAACTGCGCCAAGTGGTAAGTGAGTTTTCTACTTTGTTCAGTGATATCCCCGGATTCCGTAAGTGACTAAACATGAAATAAATACGGGAGATTGACAGCCAGTTAGCCACAAGGCTTACCGCTATGATAAATCAAAAGAAAAAATTCTATGCTAAGTAAAAGGATTATCACGCCCATCTCCAGTAGTTATGCGAGCCCGGTTGTTTTATGTAAGAAGAATAACGATGATCTAGTTACACACCCAAAAAGGTGGCGTTTTCCAATTGATTACCGCAAATTGAATAGCGTTACTAAATATGCAGTTTATCCATTACCCATTATTGAAGAAATCATGCGAAACATAACTTCCACTAAATGCATGACAACATTAGATTTAATATCTGGGTATTTTCAAGTAGGCGTAAAACCTGAAGATGTACCAAAGACCACATTCATAACTAAGACTGGCGCTTATGCATTTTTGCGTATGCCGTTTGGCCTCTCAGGTGCGCCAGCAACATTTCAACGTTGTATGGACATTGTTTTAAGACCTGTCCTCGGAAAAAGCACTTTTATCTCTTTGGATGGCATTATTGTTACTACTGATAATGTAGAACAACACATTAAAGACTTTAAGAAGTATTTTCATTATTAAATGAGGTTGGTTTAGAAGTTAATGCTGAAAAGTGTAAATTTTTGGCAAAGGAATTACGTTATTTGGGGTATAAAATTTCCCAGAAAGGCATCAAAACCGACAAATCAAAAATAATTGCAATTCCGAATTATCCGCCGCCTAATACGGCGAAGAAACTAGCTTCTTTTCTAAGGCTCTGCTCATACTATAGTACTATACTATACTCACATTATAAAGGATTTTGCCACAATTTCCGAACCGCTATTAAAGTTAAAAAGACACAAGGCAAGATTTTCTTGAACAGCCGAACTAACACCGCTTTCCAAAAATTAAAACAAACGTTAACACAAGCCCCTGTTTTGAAATTTCTCGAACATGATAAAAATTTAGAAATCACGGCCGATGCCTCGAATTCTGCAGTAGGGTCAATTCTTTCCCAAAATGGACAGCCCGTGGCATTCTTTAGTCGTAATTTAAACGATACTCAAAGAAATTATTCAACAACAGAAAGGGAAACACTTGCAGTTATGTTAGCAGCACAGAAGTTCAGGGTATGTTTTGGAAGTTCTTCAGTAACGGTCTACGTATTTTGATCATGCGGCGGTCGCTAGATTATATTCAGGAAATAATCCATCGCCGAGATTAATATGACGGGCTCTTAAATTACAAGAATATAACTTTATAATTAAACACACGCCTGGAAAGAAAAATGTCGTAGCAGATGCCCTGTCAAGAATCAAGTTAGATGAAGAACGGAATAGAGTTAAAATGGCAATGCTCACATTCCAGATGGCACATTCCCGTGAGATCGTAACAAAGGAACTGGGCAAGGATCCGGAATTTAAAAATATATGTGATTATTTACAAGACTCTGAAAATTTTAGCCACAAAGATATTGTGGCGATATGAAATAGGGCAGCCCATTACGAACTGATAGATGGTCTATTATTTTATGCAAAAAGTACGAATAATAACAATGAAATACGACTCGTTATCCCAGCTAGTCCTAGATTAAATATACTACAGGAGTTGCACGATTCGCCCCTGGCAGCTCATGGTGGTATTCGGAAAACCATCCAACGCGTACGCGAAGCAGTTTATTTTCTTGAATTGCAAAAGTTAACAACGGCGTATATCCAGGCTTGTCCAACATGCCAGGTAGTTATGTTAATTTCCGCCCGGCCGGGTTTCTAAATAGCATTAAATCAGAATTTCCAAATGAAATAATTGGCGTAGATTTATTGGGCCCTTTCCAGAAAAGTCAGTTAAATAAAATTCAATATCTCCTTGTCATGGTTGACCATTTTAGTAAATGGACCGAGATTGTTCCCCTAAAACGAGCCTCTACGAAATTAGTTACTGATTCTATTTTAAATAAATATATTTTAAAATACGGAGCGCCTCTAAAAGTCATATCGGATAATGATCTTCAGTTTATAAGCAATATTTTTGAAGATATGTGTCAAAAACTGGGCATACGCCATTGAAAAATGGTCCCGTATCGGCCGATCAAATATAGCGGAACGGTTAGCAGAAACGTAGTTAAAATTATTCGTAGTTATGTGAAAAAGTTTCATAAAAGCTGAGGTAACTATGTCAATGAATTAGCTTTCGGTCTTAGGACCGCCAAACACAACACGACAGGCAAAACTCCTGCTGAGTTATTTTTAAGCAGGAAGATTATAACCCTACTGGAGAAATTGTTTTATGTTAAAAAAAGGGACCGTGAATTCCGAATGGCAGATATACAAAAGTTAATTAAGGAGGCAAAAGACAACACGGAAGTATCACCGAGGAAACAAAATGTATTATGACATGAAAAGGCGGGAAGTAAAATATAATGTGGGGGATGAAGTACTTAAGCTGAAGCACTCACTTTCGTCAACGGCGGAAGACAAAGTGACAAAATTTTGCCCACGGTTTGAAGGATCGTTTTCTATTGAGAAAATAACCCAGGCAGTGGTGGTTTTAAGAATCAAGAATGACGAAAACATTACGGCAAATATCGAAAATTAAACCGTATTACAATTGAAATAACATGCGAATATTTCGAGATCTTTTGCAGGATCCGGCACGGCAGGCACCATCTCAACACACGGCACATCAACAACGTCAGTCACAAGTAAAGATACGAACAAGAAAAGAAAAGCTCCCGTTGGAACACCGGAGATAATAAAAAAGGAAGATATTCCTCCCACCAAAAAAGAGATGTCACGACCGGCTCCAACAGGAGGAAGACGGAAATTCTGAAAGTACCAAGAAGGCGAGAAGAAATGGCCGCAGTCAAAGCATCTATGAGAAAAGAAATAGTGAATCCTCAGGAAAGAGACTATGCAGCAACTGTGCAAGAATTGACAAGGGAAAGCCAGCTGCAAACTCAAGGCAACAAGAGGTTGAACAGCAAACCCCCAGATCTCGAAAACAACCAACGAGAAATGTCCCGACGCCCCCAAGGACAGCACCTATTAAGTGATCCAGAAATCAACCAACGGAGAGGAAGAAGTTTTTCAGGAAGTTTTTCAAGCACGCCCAAAAAGGAAACGGACTGAGGATCGGACCCAGAAAAGGCGGAGGGTTAATCAAACCATGGTCTTTGCTACCTTCGAGGAGTGGGCGGCTAAACGGATGTCTGAATATAAATAAGATAAATAAAACTTGATGTTACTTGGAAGTTAATTTTCGTTCTTACTGCAAGTGGCGGAATTTAAGTTTTACCTCATGTGAGGTCTACCATTATCGCCAAAAAGGCGAGAAATGAGTTTTACCTATTTGTTACTATGTTTTTCAACTACTCGCGAGTAAACTAATTCTATTGTATAATAATAAAATGTGTAAATAGTTCACTATTGTAAAAGATTTTGTAACTGTATAAGAAAAGAACCTTAAGAACATTCTAAAAATATTGTATAAAGCTTTATTTAAAAAATTCTGTTAAGAAAAGACATTTTAGTCTGAACGACTTGTGAAATGTAATTCTTAAGTGTAAAAGTAATTGCACTTGCTTTTAGTAGCAGAATGTTAACTTTATGTTTTCAAATGTGTAGAATTAATGGCATGTTAATGTGTTCTTATATACATGTGAACTGTTCCTTTAAAATTTAAGTACAGTGATGTGTTAAATGTGAAAGCATTACAAGAATATAAAAGTTTAAAACCGCCGAGTTAAAAGAATATAACTGCATAAATGCAACTTAACGCAGGGTGAATTATGTGCTAAATTTGGAATGAATGAATGAATATAGTTAGGCACTCTGACGCTACACTGCAGAGTTAGCCACTCATTTTAGAATAGTAGCTCACGGTTTAGAGATGAATGGAAGGTGTGTTCTGAGGTCTTGTTATGTTGAATTTTTACACGTTAGTGTTTTGATTGTAGGCGGTAGTGTTTTGATTGTAGGCGGTAGTGTTGAACACTTGTACGTAGACACGCCCGTGTTTGGTGTTCCTCTCTTTACAACACAGGTCAGAGAGCGCGAGGAGATAATTAAATAATAGTGTGAATGAAACAAGAATGGAACTTTAAAAGAAAAAAAAGATACATGTTCATGTTACTTGCTATGTATATTACTTGACAAATTGATTAAACTAGTTTTCCTTCCAGATCTCTGGAAGGAACATATAAGAGTCAAGAAATTCCTCTCTTAGGTAATGTTACAGATGAAGAATAATTGTCTCTGGAAAAAATATTGTAAAACTGAATTTTACATAATTTCTAGGTTAGATAGTTTTAGTGAGGAGGTTTTGTGAAAGATTGGCTTCGCGTTAGACTTAGAATTTAGAATTAAAAGCTTTCAACAAGGTCGTTTAGACGTTAGTTTGAAACTTATTAACTCTGGCGGGAAGTATATAAGGATTTTAAGTTCACTAATATTCATTTTATTTTAAAACTTTTCTAACAACTCTTAGTTTCCACTTCCGGCAAGAATTAACGCGTGAATATGTTTAAGCAATTTGTACTTGCTAACGATTGAGTATTTAAGTTGTGGCTTTTTGCCAAGAGAGAAGGAGGAAGGGGAGAAAGCCCTCTTGCTACGAGTCTTTACGCGAGCTCGCCATCAGTTACTGTCAGCCTTTAAGGCCAGAAGAGGTTAACTCTTTTGAAAGTTAAAGACGTATTGTAGTTTTCCGCAGTTTGCGTACTACAAACGTAGTAATTTAAAAGGCCAGTTTTAGTGCTAGTCATCTGTGTAAGATATTTAAAAGTTATCTCTTATTTAAATTTTAGTTAGTTAGTAGTCTTATATTCTTTTACGTTCAGACCACAAGTGGTTGGTCTTTGTATCTCGAAGTACGGGAACGTATGTAAAATCGATAAGCAAGCAAAATAAAGGGTAATTTGCACCCTCCTTACCTTTGTTGTATCTTCTACACACGCACGAACATAGTGTTTAGTAAGCTCCCTCTTCCTATTCAGGACTGCAGCTATGTATGCAAAATCAACTAGAACCTACACAAGTCCTGATAATGCTTATAAGCATTACAACCTAGACCTCAATGACACCCTACTTAAAATTAATACCTAATATTCTAGCCTTAAATTTCTTTAAACGTTTTAAATATTGACTGGAGAGTTTAACTTTTAAGTAACCTCATTTACAATATGCTAGCCTTTAATTTGCCTTTAAAATACACACAATCAAGAACATATTTTGCTTTTACAATACCTCAGTTTTTTTACATACATATTTATGCGTTCAGGATATTAAACTTCTTAAAATATTGTGATTCAAAAGGTTACCTTTCTTAGTTTTAAATCTATATAGCAATGTACAGTAGCTGCTCTTATTTGATTTACATTCGCACCAAAATTTTCTACCCGTTGCTATCTTTTAAACTAACGTAGCATAATAATGTTGCATTCAGATATAAAATTTATTTTAAACGCAGATGAATACATTAACAGAAAAGCTTCTTCGGTGCATTTAACTTAGGTATCCAGCAGGACACTTATCTTAAATTTTTGTTGTGGAATTCAAACCGTTTTCTCCGAGAATTTACTTGAAGTGAGGTAGGTAGCCATCTTGTTTATCCTTATCCGTCTGTGAGGCTAATAACTATGCTGATCGTGTCGTCGCTTTCGCTTTTGGACTCTGTCCTTTGTTCTCGTCGATTTCCTTTGCCGTTCGGAACATTCAGGTGGAACTTGTCGTTCCCTTGAATATTTCTTTCAAATACGTGGTCTGCACTTCTCCCGTTCATTTGTGCCTTTTGCTCGCTGGTTCTTTTCACACGCTGTCGTATTTATTCCTCTTCCGGCGCCCGTTTGTAGCGTAGATTCCGCCTTGACTGACCAGTCATTTCCGCGTCAGCGCAAGCACTCTATTGATCTTGTTCACTGGAACTTTTTCCTTTTCGCCATCTTTCACCTTGCTGTTTCCCGTGGTCGCTACATCCTAGAATCCTCGAACTTTTCCTTGAAAATCTGGCATACTACTCGCTCCTTTTTTTTCTTTGCTCCTCCTCATCTATAGCTTTTCTTTCTGATCATTTTCCAACCTGGGCATTTTCTGTTCTTTAACCTACCCGAAATCCTTTCTTTTTCTCATAGGACCTTGTGACATGGAGTGCTAGAAAATCAATCGAAATTTACGATGGCCTTACCTTGTTAAACTAGGTGATTCCTGAGATACTGGTTTTATAAACAGCATATTAGCTCTCTCATAATAGTTTTTATAGATCCATATTTGCTCTTACGGGTTCACCATTCTTTTCTTTTAAATGCAGAGTTTTTCCAATTTTTTTCAATTAAATAAGAGCCTTCAAGCTTATTATAAAATTTCGCCACCTATTGTCCTGATGCCCAAAAAAGAAAATGATGCTGATGCTTTAAATTTTTATTTCTTCCCCTTAAAATTGACTTCACGTCTCTTTTTACGAATTATATATAGTTTCATCCGATAATTTCTGAATATCTCTCAACTTAAATTCCATCCAACTTTTTCAACAAAAAAAAGTGCTTATCGAGGATATAAGCAGTTTCCTGCCAAGAAGTAATTCAGCCGGTGTTTTACCAATAATATAAAATTTAGTGCATAAGCTAGTTCATTAGTACATTTTCCCAGCGGTAGTGTTATTTCATATATAGCTGCGGATAATTTTAACTGTATCCCTTGGAAATGTGTAGTTTTAACTGTAACTTCACCCGCTCTGCGATATTCGACTGGTCGATAAGGGACGATTTTAAAACATTCTATGTTAAAATCCGTATACATTTCCTCAAAACATTTACTTATGAATTGCTTACCATTATCTGAGATTACTTTTATTGGGGTTTCACATTTAAAAAAAGAATCATTTAAAAACCAATCTTTAACAATTTTTTCCGACGCCCATCTGACGAAACTTATTTCTACTTACTTCGAAATATGATCAACCATCAAGAGCAAAGGTCCATCTTTGCTCTTGATGGTTGATCATATATCGATTTAATTTTCTCATTCCGTGAGTAAGAGCCTAACTTATAATTCCTGTGATTTTGTTAGGAAATGCGGCCTTTACGTTAATAAGATAGTCGACCGAAATATAATTAACATCATAATTAATTGACAAGTATTACAGGATTTTCTTCTGTCAGTTTCGAATCTTTGTAGCCTTCGAATATAAACTGCTTCTCTTACTCTTTACACTGTTTTTCTTATTTCGAAATGGTCTGAATATGGCTAATCATGAAGTTCATGTAAAATATTTTGTTTCAAACTCATTGCGATAACCAGTCGTAATTCATTACTCTTATTTGTTCCTTTCGGATAGAACAAAAAGTTACCAATGATTTCATAGTTGGAAGCACTGTCCTTAATTCCCGATATGTCATGATTTTCAAAGTGATCGGGATCCTTCATATAATATTAGATATTAATAAATTCTGTGTCTACCTGAAGTTCTGAAATGACTGATTTTCGTGAATTTAAAGCTTTTGAAGTCAACATGGTATATTTTAATTCTTTTCCCTAGTTTATCCAGCTTAAGTTTTGATAGGGCATCTACCACAACATTCTCTTTCCAGAGAATATGTTTTATTTTTAAATTGTATTCTTTTAACTTAAGAGCCCATCTTATGAGCAAGAGCGACGAATGTTTCCTAAAACACAGATTTACATGGCCGCAAGATCCGCATATACGGTAAAAGGTTCTTTGCCAAAATACATTCGAAATTTATAAAGGGTTAACTAGACTGATAGTTTTTCTTTCTCGGTAGCGGAAAAATTTATTTGAGTTGGATTACGTGTTCGGCTAAAATATACTACCGGCTGTCCGTCTTGCATAGTCTTTTTAACGCAATGATCTGTTAAAGACTCATTTGATTCAGTTCTTCAGAGTTAAAATTTGATTTGCGTACGAAAGGTTCTTTGGATACTAAACGTTATATCATCTGAAAGCCCTCAACGACAGCAATCTACTGATAAAAGTGTCAAGGGGACATGGCCAGCTCCCTGCAAATAATTGACAGAATAAACTCCAAATTTTGAAAGTTTGAAAATTTTGAAAGTATTCTCAATATACTTAACAATGTTCTGTCTTCTCAAAGTAAAAATATGTGGCTTAAATTAAAAAGTTAAGGAAAGTGTGTAAAGATAATATAACAATTTTATAATAGATTTGTAGGGAATAATTTTCTTTTTCATATTACATAAATTTTATTTCATAATATTCAGAATTATTAAAGTTATAACTATTAGTCATATTGTTGGTATCAATACTTAATGTTTAAAATTCATAGAAAACCATTGTTCTCAATTACGCTAATAAATGTATGTAATTTCATTTTAAAATTCAGCTAAAGTATTTGCAGATAACACAAAAACTTTATGATAGGTTTGTAGGGTAAAACTTTCTCTTTCATTAAATATAAATTCCATCCCAAAATATTAAGAACTATCAAAGTTATAACTAATTTTATAATATATTTATATTAATTTTCAATATTTAAAATTCATAGAATATCATTGTTGTTGACGCTCAGCTGTAAAGATAGCACATGCAAAAATCTATGCAAAACATTAAATCAGATAAATAATATTATAAAAATATTACTTTCAATTAAAAATATAGATTTTCTATATATATAATAGATTTCGAAATAAGTAGTATAAAACTATTAAACTGAATACGTGGCATAATAGTAAAGCAATGAACTTGAAATAGCGTTTTCAATATTTTAGTATTTATTTATTTTTACAAGAAAGATTTACCTTCATATTTAATACATAAGCAAGCAACAACTGAAGAAAATTCTCAAATCTTAAAATATTGATAAATTAAAGTTACAGCAGCATAAAATGACACATAGTTTGTAACTCATATTGTAATCCCTTCCAAAATCTGTTTAAATAGAATCTTCACCATCGCATTCTAAATAGAATTTGCATTCTAAAGAGTGTAAACATTACATAGCTTCAATAATTAGAATAGAAATTGGCAAATTTTATTTGAAGCCACTTTCACATCTTATAGCACTTTTGATTCATATCGAATAACAATATTAGTACCGAATAGCTTAACCCAAACTAACAGTTTACTACAACAATGCTGGCCCAGCCCAGGTCTTCAATTATATCTTCATTCAGAATACTTACGACACTGCTACTTGTTTAATTATGGAACCAATAGTCCAAATAGAGTACTTTGATCCACTACTCATCCCCACCACACTGCAAGAAATTAACAATGCATTCATTCAACAGAAGACGATAGGATAATACCCAAAAGATTCAAGATGCATTTGACAAGTATTTAGAACCCTGAAAACCATAAAAAATAGCAAGCCATGTCTCTCAAAAGATCTGTTTAAAGAGAGAAAGGCTTTAATTGACTTTCTAAATGACTCAGGTATGGAAACAGCCTCAAACACCAATAAGAACTTATCTTCACTAACCATCTGCCCACACCCTACCAAAACTCCAAAGATATTCCATGCTATCTACATTTGTTAGCCACAAAACTGGATCTTCCCATCTCAGATAATTTGAAATGCTTCAACTCAAAGAGCTAATCACGAACTCAAGGCAAGCATAAAGAATTTTTAAAGAACGTATTGATCGCCATATCTGCTGAAAGAAAACTGGCTAAACAAGCTGCTGAAAATGACAAGTTAGCGTTAACTGAACCCTTTTGTGTGAATCTTTGGGAAGTAGCTGAAGCTGCTGAAGATGAAGGAATCGAAAAGAAGTGTCTTTTCGAGTCGGAAAACTTGAAATCTCAACTAGAGTTACAATTCTCAAAAAGAAATAACAGGTCAAAACACAGATCAATCTAAAATTGATACTACTAGAGTTGTCCATATATTTAACCCTAAAGAAAATATGTAAATGACAATGTTTGAACGCCAATTAAAATTTTTAAGTGTCCCAAAATCAAAATGGATATTTTAATCTTACGAGTTCATTGCCAACAGAAATAGCATAACCTTTTGCTAGGCAAGATGAGAAAGAATCTCAAGATTAATCAAATACTACTTAAGGGATACATGTTAGCTTCTAACCGTTTCAGACAGTTTTTTTCGCAGCACAAGAAAAGCCCAGATACAACTTTGAGAGATTTCTACTTTGAACTAGGATCATACGTATTTAAAAGGTTGGATAACAGAACGTAACATTAAAGATTTTGAACAGCTTAAAAACCTAATTATTAGTGACCAAATTAAAAAAAACGACCTTCAGATCTTAAAGACGATTTCATGAATTCTCGGCAGAATGCAATCAGCCTTTGGAATTAGCAGAGAAGTTGGATGCCTATGAAAATGCTCGTCGTGAATTAAAGAAAACTTCAGCGCCATCCAACGAAACAAAATTTTAGAAGTGAGTTCCCTACATCAAATAGAAAATTGAAGTCCACTGCAATATCTAGAGCAGCTAATTACAAGAATACACGCAATTCAAATGTCCTACCTGCTCAAAATCTAAAGAAGAAGCAAAAGGTACTGCCGGTGCTTACAAACCAGCTAGTATTTATGGCACGAACTCAAAAGTAGAATTTTAAATTAAAACTAAATTTTAGTTAGGCAAAGGCTACGCAGAGGTATTTAAACGAGCAAGGTGGCTCTAATCTACACCGTGACAGAACAGCTGCAAGAATAAAGCGATGCCATAGACAGGAAAGCTTTCATAGAATATCAACTAGTAACGTGACCTTCAGCAAGCGTTACACTTTCTGACTGAAACAATCTCAAACCCTTACCTAAGTAAACGTGAGCTATATTTGCATTTTGTTATGAAAACGGAGAGAGACAAGTGACAGTAAAGCTTCGTAACATAAAATAACTGGTTAATTAACATAAAGACCTTACATAGTGCTTCCTTAACTGGAACATTATTTTTGAAAATAACCTTTCTTGGACAATAAGACATATACAGCAATTCCAACCAGTTTTTTTTTTAGAAAGTTCTCCACGAAGACATCCTTCTTCTTAATTAGGTGTGTGCTTTATCGCATTCAAATAAAAAAAAATCATCAAATTTTCTGAACCAAGTTCAATTAGCAGTAAAAAATTTACTTTAAACATATTAGAAAGATTTAACTCACATTAGTGTAAAGAAACTTAAACAGCACAAATGATAGCCGTATTGCAGCCAAATAGTTTTAGCTTTGAAATTGCTTATTGGTCAGTTATCTTTTGTCTGTCCAAAACGTTACCTCAATACATTTAAATTACTGCCAAAACTTCACTCTTCATCATTGCAAAAAAACGTTGCTCTAACGAAATGTTTCTCACCTTGTGTTAAATTTATTGTAATTTTGTGAAAAATCAATAGGAGAAGTTAATTTTTGATCAATGATTGATTAGATGTTCTCGTAACTGAAAGTTTATTGTTAATTTAAACATGGCAAAGCGCATGAGGCTATCTAGATAAGGTTGTAAAGTTTACCCTAAGTTTATTAAAAGTTATTTTAAGTTTTATATCTTTCCTATATTATTCCAATTTCAGCTTACAATTTCCTGCTAGGATGCAAATTCAGAAACGCAGTAAATGCAAATGAGAAAGAGTACTATGTAAGTCGATACTTCACCGACTTCTAGAGAGAGAGTCTGATTCCCTGACTAGCGCGCGTTTGCCTTTGGCTAATTTCTGTCTTAGTTACTAAGCTCGGAGATACCTTAGGCCCTTGCTTGGCTTCGTCGATTTAATTAATACTTAGGGGCCAACTAGTTAGATTTCTAATAGCCTCGGCTATACGTTTCAGATTTAAACTAGTTTAGTTTAAGTTATTATTATTTAAGTTCAAGCCCGAGTGGAGACTTTATGTAAAGTTCCAAGTAGGAACTGTTTGTAAAAATACTAAAAAATAAAGGGTTGTGAACCCTCATTAAGTCTTACATGTTTTGTTCACACACTCAAACGATTATTCGCGTGTTAGTGGTCGTGGGGTTCTAAGTCAGAACTTTAGAATTAAATAGGTAAAACTCCACAAGGTAGACATGCCTTCGAAGAGAGCTAAAGAAATACTGGATCAAAACTGCATTAACAAAAGAAAAACCACAAAAATACCAACACATCAAAGATGTTTGTCGGTATTCTAACTTGGTTCGAGCTACCTCTTCGTCTGTTTTACTTACGCACAGTGCTATTAATCTTAATGAAATTGAAATAAAGTTTAAAAAAAAGAAAATTATATCTGGAAATAAAATTATTAAAGTAATTTGGATTTAAAATATGTATTAAATACTACCTAATTTTGGTATTCAGTGAATTAAGCACTATAACATTTAGTTCTCCTTTATGCGTAATATAAATGTTCGAACCTGAGCTTTAAATTTATTTATTATATAGTGCCTTGTGGCTTAAATGTAGAACTTAAAATAGCTGACTTCGAATATTAAATACTTAAAAAATGATAGCCTCTTCAATTAAGGATTGTTTTATGCTTCGAAACCAAATAAAGTCCTGAAGAAAGAAAGCAGAAGAAAATTTAACTGGCCTAAATTCATGTAGAGTATGTAGACTCATGTTAGGTAGAGATTCTGGCCATGTTATAATATACTCGTTGAACTCATAGTACCTATTTAGCCACTCGGAACTGCTATTCCGGCTTTCGAAGACACCATTCGTCCATTGCCCCAGCTTCTGGACATCACTCGACCTTTGTAATTCCTTTCTAAGGATATTTATTTTCCTTTCTAAGGATACTTATTTGCAGTCAATAAAATGCTATCTACCGTCTCTTAGTCAACTTCAGTAGATACGACAAGAAATACGGCTTATTATACCTTAATAATCATCACTACATGAAAAGAATCTAGTATATGCAAATGATCTTCGACCAATATTTGACAACGCATTTCTTCAACAGGGCCGTAAAAAGTGAGAGGTATTAAAAAGTAAAGGATTTTTTAACCTTCCGATTTTTTTAATCAACATTTATCATAAACCTACCACTTGATCACATAACCTAATTTTTAAAAGTGAAAACTGAGTCTTTTCTGCTTGTCACCTCAATTGCATTTATTTCGAAAAGGTTGTTTATACGTCGCTAGGAATTCAGTTGAACGAGCATTATTATATTGTTGCATGCGTACGGGCTTGTAAGATTGAATGCACACAGGTCCGATGACAGGTTAATACAATTTGTTTTTATCAAACGAAACATTTCAAAGCTCTGTAATTTTCACAGAAATACTCGTACTGGTGTTCGCAGTATCACAAAGTACAATCAACAGTTACACTTCAAACTACTAAGAACGCTAAACACAGCCAATGCAAAGCGCATCTAAAGAGGAAGCTAACCCAGAAACATCTCCGATCTCAGGCTGAACTAACAACTCACAACAATAACAACAACAACCACTAACTAACTGAGAGCAGATGCTCTCTTCGGCCTTATATTGTTTTCAACAGACCGCCGAGCTATTTCTAGTACTTTCTGTTTCTCGAAATTATTAGAAAGCAATATGAGAGTCGGCAGCTAATATAATGATCAATTACAATACCTATTACAGTGATAGAGGGACCGGACCAAAATGTCGCCAGGTTTGACGACTTTTGGCGATTTTTCGCCGAATTATACCATTTACTCAACGTTAAATGGGCTTGCCGCTGTATTCTTATTTTTCTGGCATAGCTCGTCTCATTAGACTTTTCATGTTACATTACACAGCAGAATACAACAATTTCATAAATAATTGCACTAGAATCATCTATTTATGTACAAAATTCGTAACAATACCTAATATTCCTGTTAATAATACATCCTAATCTGCTGAAATATTCCAGTAGTACAATTCATTGCAAGGAATTAGTGGTTCAGATAAATAACAGGTGAAACTTGATAAATGCGAAAGTAACAATTTATTCAGTGTAATCAGTTAATATGTTTTGCTTATCACTGTTCTATGTCAGCATTTTGTGCATTAATCTTGTATTCAGGACCTTGTCCTTTCTAACACTAAAAATATTCTAATAACATGAACCCTCGAACACATGCAAAACAGTTGAGATTCCGGTCGATTTTCACTGCTGAAATCTAATGACAGCTGGCTGACCTATAAATTATCTGCTAAAAACACTATACGTTGGTAGTTCATTCCTCTCCTGGCGATGCAAATTGGTAAAGAACTCCGTCAACAGACGGCGCTTATTTTAATGTATAAATTTGTTCCGAAATGCTCTTTTCAGAAGAGGCGGAAAGTTTGACAATGTATGTTATTTAACATTCTGGCTATAAATAATATGTAAATAAATGGTTTCGATGCATAGGAAAAGGGTGTGTATATATAGAGAGATGCATACACACTATGAGTATATTTAAAGTCTTATTTTTTTAGTTAGGAATATGTTTTAGTTGATTACTAAAACGATAGTCAAGGAAAAGAACCAGTACTTAAAAGGTAAAAATAATAGTTATTTTTTACGAAAGAACGTTAAATAACATACATTGTCAAACGGAAAGTTTGACAATGTATGTTATTTAACATCCTGGCTATAAATAATATGTAAATAAATGGTTTCGATGCATAGGAAAAGGGTGTGTATATATAGAGAAATGCATACACACTATGAGTATATTTAAAG
>KK114572.1:51137-119845 GCA_000611955.2 Stegodyphus mimosarum
AAAGATATATATATATATACACACACACACACATATATATATATATATATATATATATATATATATACATCAAAGATATATAAATATAACTTGCTTACTATTACTTTCCTCGAATGGAAAGCTGCTGTTCTTAAGCATTTTGAAATTAAGTTGTCTACTCTTACACGTTTTGATCAATTACACAATAAGAAACATCTTGAAGCTCAAATTAAGATGTTGCAAGAACAATTCATCATCACTAAAATAGACAATGCTGGTAATAATTTAGTGTTATCTGAAAAAAAATTTATTTTGAACTTTTACATAAGAAGCTACACAGCACGTGCACTTATCAACAAGTTGCTACTACCACCACTATTCTAAAGAAAAAATTTATAGCCCTTCACAAAAAGACTCAAAATTCGTCACAACAAATTAAATAACAAGTTTATAAATCTCTATCTATGCCTTACCTAAATTTCACATAAAAACCTGTTAAGTTCAGATACATTGCCAATAGTACCAAAAGTTTTTTTAAAGAAATTGATTATCGCTTTGCAAAGGAACTTAAACTGGTTTTGGATATTATTAATAATCTTGAATTTCAAGAAGACCGTTAAGTTCTACGTAGCGATGATAAAACGTTGCTGTTGGTTCACAGGATATAACGTGAAGTGTAACTCCAGCTGTTCCAGGAAGGTCATTACGGATCCTCTTCCGTCAAAAGTTGCCATTGGTTTCATCGCCGCTCTCATCGTTTCCATGATAAATCCAAATCTCTCCATGGGGTTTGTTTGTGGCTGAGGGTACTGAAAGGTCGGAGGGGTCAACGAGAAATCTTTGCTTCCTAGCGGCATGGTTCGTTAAGAAGAACTTTCGGGTGCCAAATGTGGGGTTTTACTTATTTAATTATAAAGTTCTAGCTTTGAAGCCTACGAACACCAACAAGCGAATAATCGCTGAAGTGTGAACAAAACGCGTAAGACTTAAGAAGGGTTCACAGCCCTTTATTTTTCAGAATGTTTACAATCAGTTCCTACTTGGAACTTTACACAAAGCCTCCACTTAGGTCTTGAACTTAAATAATAATGAATTTAAATTAAACTAAACTAGCTTAACTAAGCTATCTGAAAGGTAAAGCCGAAGCTATCAGAAATCTGATTTGTTACTCCCTAAGTATTAATTTATTAGGCGAAGCCAAGCAAGGGCCTAAGGTATGGCCGAGCGTAGTAACTAAGAGAGAACGTAGCCAAAGGCAAACGCTGAATTTATATTCTGGCAGGAAATTGTAAGCTGAAACTAAATAAGATAGGAAAGATACACAATTTAAAATAACTGTTAATAAACTTAGGATAAACCTAACATAGCTATGACTGATAGTCTGGCATTTGTAACAATCGAAAATATTTGATAAAAGTTAGTGCATAATCTAATCAACAAAGAGTAAAGATTGAATCGATAAGCTAGCAGTTGTTTAAAAATACTATTTCTCAATGCTGTATTCAAAGTATATAGCTGATATTTGAATAATACTATTGTCGGTTAATTTTTAATTCTGCATTCATCGTGAAATATCTTTGTCAGTTTTTTTTAATAAATATTTGATTTTTAGCCTTAGATGCGCAATTTATTAAAAGAATTCAGTATTTCGAACGTGTTATTTAGCAGCATATTATCGGTTTTGCTAGGCGGAAATCGATGCTTTTTGGAACTTTGAATCGATACTTTGATTTTAAACTTGAATTTCATTTAAAGTTTATATTTTATTAACAATAAATCCATCCTAAAATTACATTTTCAAAAGCATATTTTTTATTTTCAAGAAAAGATGATTTAAATGCTGATTTAATGGGAAAAGAGTGGTTAGAAATGGTGCTCTTAATTTATGTGACAGTTCGCATTTCCTTTTTCTTTAACCAGTCAGAAAAGAACTGGAAATTCGCATCATGAGAATATATTATTCGTCATTCAATAAGTCGATAATGAAGATACTTTGTACAACAAACAGAAGGGTGTGGGAGGATAGAGGATGAGTGAGAAAAGAGCACAATATTTTTCTCCTCTCTGCTACGTGTTTTTTTATCACGAAAGCGTTTGGAGTTGGCGACTTGTTATTTTGTTTGTTTTGAAGCACCCGACACGACAGAATTGCGATCAAGGTACAATGCAAAAATCATTCGACGTTCGTAGCGAACGGTGTTAGAATTCCAAAGCAGCAAATAAGAAAAGCCAATTCTTTCACGTAGTAACTGATATTAACTTCTAGTAGTTTAAATTGATGTTTAGAAAATATTTAACTTTTAGTACCATCATTTGATCAATAATGACATTTCTATCTTAAAGACACGAAGTTTATGACAGTGTAAAAATTATTTCACTTAATTTATAAAATTAAGTGAAGTTACTTGGAAAACAAACTCGATTTAGTTACTTAGAGTTTTACACGTGTGAAGTAGTTGATTAATATGGGCTGCAAAGTATTAGAAATCTTGTGGATTTTACTGTTTGCATATCAGTCGTTAACGAAACCAGTATCTGGAAAAAGTGAGTTGAAGACCAAATTTTTCTTGTTATTTCTAATCATATGTTAAATTCATATATGCTAACCTTTTCAACATGAATTTCACTAAATGTTTAGCACCTATATTATGCACTCCTATGATGTGTATTATACTTTGTTTGAAACATCTGCATAATATCGCTAAAATCTAAAATATCTTAACCTATTTTTGGAATTGTTTACGCTACAGTAATTCACGGTAATGAAAATAAATCAAAACACAGCTCCGTTAAAAGTATTCATTACCGTCTGCAAATTTAACTTCATGTTAAAATAGTTTAACATGAAGTGCTAAGGTATGCTAAGGTAATATTAGTGTTAAGGTAGCGTAGAATAATTTTGTTAATTACAAGAATTTGTTTGTTTACTTCTTATGTTTTTTTTCTTTATTGCTTTTATCCTTCTGTGTAAAGACTTTTCCATTATGTCTGTAATTTATCACATAAAAGTTGTACCATACTTCAGATCTTGTGTTATAAGATCATAAAAAATTATCTTGATTAAAATTACCTTAATTTACTTGGAAATAATACGGCACTTTGGAAAATTTATTGCTTCATGTAATTAAAACACTCTAAAATCTCTGTTTTGCTACTACGAATTGTTTCAGAATTTGCTTTTAACATTTTGGAACTCTAAGATGGCTGTTAATGAGGGTTTTAGCTACCTTAAAAAACCATAATATATGGCCTCTTTCCACGAAACAATTTAGGTGATGTTCGAAAAAGAAACTTCACGGAATGAACAGAATACAATTGTTTCACTCACAGTCAACTTATTTAGCTTATACCCTGAGGCATAATACAAGATCTTTCATTTCGCATTTAATATTAATTTGTTTGAAAATTTTGGATGTTTTGAACAAATTTTTACAAATTAGTTTTGTTTTCATCTCCACAAAACAGAAGAAATGTTTCAACCAACACAAAGGGAAAAAGTATGAACAAATGGGTATTACAGACAATCCCCTTTTGTTCGAGCTTTTTCTGATTTAAAATATTTTTAAATGAACACCAAATGCTTGAAATCATTTCGAGCTTAGTATTCCTGTAATTTACATTAGTAGATCATGAATACTAGTTTCATAATTACTAACAGGGTCGGATGAAAGCTGGTGCAACCCGGTTGTTTGCGACGGGCGGTAGAAATGACGTAAAAAGCTTAATGCAGGAGTTGATTACAAATGAAGGAGCTCTTTGAATTTTTGAGAGACAAAATGCAAACTTATTAAGATAATGCAACACCATATGTTTCCAGTGTTATGAAATATTACTTGTTTGAAAAAACTTGAAGTGTGTGTCTCAAATGAATTATTATAATTAATTTATAACTAACTTTAAGTGAAACTTTTATTTATTTTATTGCATAAAAGGGACTGAAAGAGAGTAGTTGTAAAGACATTACCAGAAATTTTGGAAAAGCTTACGGGAAGCCCTTTCAAAGAATGGCATTCCAGGTAAACGTGTGCACACTCATCCTGTTCTAAATATTTATGTATTTAAACTACGTGTACTTTTGAGCAGCTCTGTTAGTAAAATTCTGCAGCAATCTAAGTTACAAATATTTTTTGTATTTTTTACGCTTAAATAGTTAAATCTTTATTTTAATGAGATAAAGGCGATCATTATGATTCTCATTTAAAAGGAGAAAGGAGAACTTCTATAATCTATAGAATTCTATAGAATAGAATCCTGTTGGACATAGGATATTCTTCTATAGAATCCTATTGGATTTCCTTTCAGAAGGAATTCTTAGAACTATAATTTTGTCTAGTTCTCGTTTATTTCACGCGTTACACGTATGTGTGAATAAATATTTCTCCATTTAAAAAAATAACAATCGATCTTTTAATTGGCTGTACGTCTCAGAATTCAAAGATGCCAACCTTTAATAATTCTCAAGTGTAATCTGCAGTCTGAAGCAATGGAACCTTTAATAATTCTCAGATGGTAATCTACAGTCTAAAGCAATGGATTACAAATTTTAAAATGAATGTTTTAATAAATATGGAAACAATGACACAAATATATCGAAGCAAAACAGCTACACCAAATCAATCAATATAAAAATTAATCTAAATAATGTTTTCTTCTTTCTTGACCTATATTAATATTCTTATTAAAGTTTATGAAATGCTTTGAATAACATTATGCCCTCATAAGCTTATTGTAATTTGTTTCAAAAATCCTAGAGAAAGAGAGAAAAAATTGATTTTATGTTCAGGTTATCGATGATTTTTAAAGCTTAAATTTTTTTAGGTATTTGACCTAAAGTTCAGAATATCAGTGTACAAAAATTATGCCGTTTTTTAGTAAAATCTAGGCGTTGCTGTCCTAGAAATGCTAATAAAAGGCTTAGCAAAACTATTATAAATGTTAATTTTACGACTATAGTCTAAAAAAGGATAAAATGTGTTTCTAAATAAATCATATCTCTATTGTGCTTCTTTGAGAGTACGAGATGCTCAATGTTTACACTTAGTATCTTAATTCTATCATATTTTAAAGCATTTGACTGCAGTTAACTACTGGAGAATTGCCGGAATTCTTTCGCTTATTTTTTAATTCACTAAAAATAATTATAGCTGAAGAAAAAAATAATGGAATTAAATTTGCTGGCGATATCCAGTGACAATGATTATTGTTCCTCTCTTTTCTACGCTAATAGCAAAAATCTAAAACCAGATGAGAAAAAAATGTTCAGTCAGTCATTATTATGGGTATTTTGGCTACAACAGCGTTATATGAAAATCAGTAGACGAATATGAAACAATTTTGAAATAAGCTTTATGTGAAAGTTCTTCTAACATTTTGATAATTTGGTCAAAATCTAGGATTTCTAGGATTAGAAACGTTTTGTACATTTCAAATTACATTGAAAATATAAAATTATTGCTGTACTACTTTCTTCTCTTCAATCTTTATAAATTTGTTCAATTATTTATACGTTTTCGTTTAATTGTTTATTTATTTATGCTAAGATTAACGTAAAATGTTATTGCACAAGTGTGCTTTATTTGTAGTATGTATTTACTGAAGCATGGTATTGATCATTGTACATATGTTCTGGATTTCTCTAGGCAGCTACAATAAAATTAATTATAGACGTGTAATGAAGCATGAAACAGAGCAGTTCATCTATTTCTTTTATAGACTGTAGAGACAATAGTATTTTTGCCGCTGAGAGACGTGAAAAATGAGCAATGCCCTCACTGGATCTCGAACCTCGGACCTCTCGAATACTCCCCGAGCCTGCTGGCCATAACACCACGAAGGCCTGCTAAAAAGACGGGAGAATTATCTTATAAGATATTAAATGAAGCTTACTTCGGTCAATGTACCTCAATATGCAAAAATTATACAGAGTTTTCAATGTGCGACTGCAGTTGCGAAAATGCATATTGTAAATCATGAAGTAATGAAATAAGCAACAAAATGCTCTAAATGTATGTTCAGTCAGCCAGACATTCTAGGTACCACGTTATTTACTTCGTCACTCGACTTCTGCTAACTATTTAAAGTCACTGAAGACGGGGATTATTACTGTAACAAAAAATAATCCTCCGATTCAAATAATAATAATAATTGTATTTTATGATTAGTATTATTTTAAAATGTATTAAATGCTGAAATTGTTCCGTTAATAATACCCTTTTCTAAAAAAATATTTTTACTAAAAAATCGCTGAATTCATATTTGTCACATAAATCCTGAAACTTTTTATTGAATAGTAATGATGCAAAACTACTGTCTTGACTACCGCGTGATTATATGATTACGGCACGTATAAAATAACATTCCACTTTTCAAGGTGTAATTTAAGAAAAGAGAAATGATAGGATATTAAACGGCCTCACATCATAAAACCTAGTAATGTTATATATATACTTCAAATTAATGAAGTGTTTAAATATGAAGTGAAACTGCATAAAGTATTTTCCTTCTCAGAATTAAAGAATAAGTTATAAAATCCATCATACCTCTTTAAATGTTAGGTTAGGTTTCATGTAAAACACAGACTTTGTTCTCAAAAGAGCAGTTAAAAAACTATCATCGTCTTGTAGTCTGGCCAAAAGGATAACAACGTAACTTTCTTCTATGCTCATATACATGCACGAAAACGAACATTACAGACAATTAAATCACTAAAACAGAACATCCCAACACTTCTTTTAGAATAGAACTTCTTCTTCTTCTTTTTTTTTTTTTTTTTTTTTTTTTTTTTTTTTGAGTATCCACCACGTATCCCTTAATCAGATTTTGCAATTATAGATTGCTCCTAAACTCCCTTTTCAAAACCTAAGACACTCACCTTCTTCTCTTCTTCAGTATTTCGGCAAAACACATTACCGTTATATTTTAATACCATAAATTACAGTTCATAAAGTAAAATACCCAAGGCATATGTTCTTCCTTCTAAAAAATAATAGTAGTTTTGAGGCTACCTATTCGAGAAAAATAACGTTCATTTGAAGGATCAAAGGATCTGAAATCCAGTTGTCTTCCGCACTTAGCTTAGGAAGTAATGTCTGAATGACTCTTGAAGGCCTTTTAAAATGTTACTGTGATCTTTTTGACTTCATTTGTAAACTAAAGCTCCGTTTCTATAGTCATAAAGTGTCTCAGCTATTTCGGTCTGATTTCTTTCAATACATAATTCCCAAAACTATAACTTTTTAATTTTGGAATTAATTTCGTCACTAATTTTGAATCCGTTATAGAACAGTTCTATAATCGTACAGTGAATTTATGTTTTAAAAAAATATTAGATTTTTATGCGAGTCCTTGAAGCCATTCAGCATTATAAGGTTTCAAGCTTAAATGAAATACATAGTCTTCAGAAAAGTGTACGGTGCAGATGCCAAATCATAGTTATTTCCCACGGTACTTACAGTTCTGTTTGAAAATCTACTTTTTAACAGCTTATTCATTTTAATATAAGCAACATTAGTAATTTAAGAAATTTAAAAATCATCATTTAATAACTTTGAAAAACACAAATGAATTTAAAATAAAATTCCACACTCAAACTGTTATTAATGGCGGAGATGCAAAGAAAGAGAACTGATCTGATGACTCACTCAATTTAGTTATTGAAAGTATAGCTGGTTGGCAATTTTTTATGCGATACGCCATGACAGAACGAGGAAGAGTGTGACTACATGCGATGAGTAAGAAATTGAGTAATAAAACAGGTATAGGCTGGGCTAGTTAGAATTAGCTATATTGATTTTGTACACATTTCAGTCAATAACGCTCATATCGAAATTCCTAGAAATTGTTTTCTCTTTTATTTAATGACAAATTTGAACTTTCTGAATACTTTGTTGTTTTCTGCCATTACTGAAAATGCTTTTGTGTACCCAAGACTAATACCTCGCGTACCCCAAGAGGAATGCTCGCCACAGTTTGAAAACAGCTGCATTAGGAAGTAATAAAGTATTAGGAAGTAATAAAGTAATAAGTATCTCCTTTATATAACAAAATTTAATAACGGTAATTTAAGAAATTATTTATTGTATTCTTCATCCAAATTTCTTATATGTTTTTCACTATGTAATTAAAGTGGTATTGTTTCTTCAACAGAAGTAGGGAAGTTAAGAAATCGGATTAACTCTTTAAACTTTTGGAAGATCTCTTAAGGTTTAGAAGTTCGAAATGAATGAGTTCTTTAAGATTTCCTTTTTGTTCATTCTGTACATTGCACTTAATCATTCCAGAAATATGTAACTAAAGGATTAACTTTTATAGTTAACTTAAGAAAAATTTGGAATTGATTCAAGTGCCTTCGAGAGCTGACTGACGTTCTTCTAATGTGTGGTGCAGAATTAAAACTATGTGTGCAGAAATGTAGTTTCTCAGTGTATTGTTTGGATATTTCTTTCACGTCCTGCAGTCGACTGAGTATCCGAAAAGTAAGAAGTATCTTTATAACCTTTACCAAAGTAAAAAACCACCTTTTGGTATTGTCTTACAGGTGTTTTTAAGAATCCAGAGAAAGATAAAATACTTTCTAAAATATACAAGACAATAGTGGCTTCTAAGGGTGAACCAAAAGAAAACCCTTTTTTATGTAAACCCGAAAAAACATGCCTTGCAAAATGGGCATCTGATTTTGCAGTGGGCAAGTTAGAAATTTATGCAATGCCAGCTTGAAGCTGACAGAAATTTATTACCAGAAATTTATGGAAAGCCAGCTGGAAGCTGGATTAACTAGTCCAGTTTCAGCTTCATTACTTTTATAATTTAGTTTATAACTTTACAATTTATTTTCCAAAATTTTCCAAATAACGTTCAAAAAACCTTTTGAAATAAGGGAGATACAAGAAAGGCGCGCCAAAATTTTGGTTCCGGGTCTAGACAATTACGGTTAGCAAGGCTAAAGCCGATTCACGTAACTGAAAAGATGAAAGAAAAAAAACTAGAAATGATCAAAGAATGCTGCCAAACTATCTTTTCTGAACTCAACGATCTGTAATTATGTACTAAATTACATCCTGGTAAGAACCGACGAAAGTAGAAGTGACAGTGAAAGCATAAATAAGATAACTGATTAATAAGCATAAAGCCCAGCATTGTTACTATAGGTGTTGTAATCTCAAATTCTCTAAATATGGATAAAGGCTGATATTGCTTCTATTAGCTGAAAACGGGTTTTCGAATATTTCTTAAAATCGTGTTTGAGAAGTCATGGAATGAAGTCTCGTTATTACGCATAAACCTAAAGGAGATAGTTATACCGAAACAAATAATTATATTATTTTATTTAAACGAGCGTGATATATAGTAGCCTGCTCAATAGAGTATGACATACGTGTTCTTAAGATACCTTAAAATAGTATTTTATGTCACACTTTAAATGGTGCATTTGCGCAAATAATTTTCTTGCGCGAAGCTCAAATAAATTTTACGGTAGACACAATTTGTTACTGCATTATCAGAAACATGAATTTATCTTTTTTAGAGAATAATATCCAATTCATTAGTAACGCATTAAAAACTTTCTGCGTGATACTTTAGGGAATGTCAGTAATCATATTTACTCCCAGAACATAATTTTTGGCATCGGCATTTTGTAATGAACGACAAATTCCTTATAGAACTTAATACTGATAAACGAATCTATCTAAACTTCATATATTTTTTAAGGATATCCTATAGCATACATCAGAATTTATTGTCATACTGAAGAAATAAAAGTTAGAAACTTTAAGAGAACTTTCTCAGAGCTTTGAATAGAATGTCATATTTAAGGCACCAAAAAATCTTTGACACTATTAACACTAAGTTTTCGTATACTTGAATAAACTCTGAATTTATATTTTCTTCTTAACTGTTGCGATATAACCATGAACGATAAAACGTAAATACTGCATAAAAAATGACTTTCGAGTGATAGCAAAAGCTATTTGTCAGTTTATGTGCTCTGTCAGTAAAACCATCGAATTTTGTGCTGACGAAATAAAGCAATAACGTGCAAGCTGCGTATATCACTTGATGGTTAAGGAATTATTTATTTTTCGTTTCAAAATACAGCCAATAATATCAAAATATCACTGATACTTGACGGAAACAGACATTTTATTTGATTGGTATTCTTTTGTTAATTACTTAGAAGGAAACCTTAATTATATCTATATTTCAATCAAAAGACAGAAAATGGCAGTTACATAAAACATTTACTTTTTGTATAGATTAGACGTCCTCTCTTGGCCTTAATTCTAAGAATACAAAGAACTGTTTATTACTTAAAGTTTATTTCCTTTCATTTACTTATCATAACTAAAAAACCCTCACATACAATAAAGGGTATTCGGTGAAAAACATATTTAAAAAACTTTATTTTTTCTGCTTGTTTTTTAATAATAATTGGGAACAAATAAAACGGAATTTTTATATATCAATAAAACATTTATTTATTGACAGTATCATTCAGCGTTAGAAAATAAAATCTCACTCACTCATGCTCAAGTAAATACAACCCTTGAATTCTAGCGACTAGAACTGATGTTAGATTCCTACTGTATAAAGAGTTAGTTGATATTTTAAGAAATTTCATCTACACTCAAACAAACCGAAGACAAGCGAGTCTGTTCCAATGACAGCCGCGAAAAGAATTCCAAGCTACTAAGAAAATAGCCGTTATGAGCTGCATATTCAAAAATTTATTAAACTATGTAATTTAGTAAGATTAAAACAGTAAGGTTCATTTCAATTTTATAACCCGTTATTTCAGATGTTAAGTCCCTTTCCTATCAAGCCTCGTCTCAATTCCCTACCAGAATGCATATTTCCAGTGTGCGTGATATTCAAATGGTGTAGAAAGAACGAAGGACTTAAAGGAAGATTTTGGAGGGTTAAATCAGAGCGTACTCTGCCTGCTTGAAGGGTACGTTGCTAACTTTGATTCTCTAGCAATCTGAATTCTGCGGCGTTGAGTTATTCTTGCCATTAGGCTTGTTTACTCCGACTTCGGTCACAGCAGGCTTGCGCGCTGGTTAAATTGTGAAGCTGTTAAGCTATACTTAAACTTCATCAATTTTAAATTTATCCACTATCTTTGATTCAAGCCTAAAATGTTGGCTTCTATAAGCACCGGTTGGTGCCGTATGGTAAACTTTATTTGGATTAATAATCAGACATGGCGATAACTCGCTTACGTTTGCTAAGGGTTATTGGTCACAGTTTACAGGAGTGAAAGACTTGAAACCCTATAAAACACTCAGTTAGTTTCTGAGTCATCAGATGAAAATATTAGCAGTAGAAAATAGAAGATGCGTGCACTACATAGGCAAAGGAATTTTGCAAAAGTGCCGTGCCCTTATTGTAAAATTTTAAAGAATATTGTTCTCCTTTTTAGATTACGATTTGTGATGCAGCTTACTTCCTGCAAAATTCCTCTTGCTATAAGAAAGATAGTCGTAGTTATTGAATTTAATTCCATATGCTAAGGACAAACAAACTGGGCATAGCGAAAATATGTCATAAGGTCTTTCAGCTTCCTTCCAGATATAATCAACTAGTATGTCAAGTGAGATGAGACATTATGTATTCACAAAATCTGAAATTCTTTATAGATAGTTGCAAAGGCACCAGAAATTACCTGAACCAGTTGTTTTGCACCTTCTATGTTTAGAAAAATAAAGCTTTTTATGTAGGAATACGCTTGAACTAATATATAGGTTTACCAAGAAAGAACTTTTTGTAAATTATATCCTGTGCATAACCCTTAGACTTTACCAAGTGATTCAAAGGTTCTTTTAAAGTCAACCTGAACGGAAGAGAATTGATGTAGAAAATTTTCTTATTCATTGAAGAAATTACGAAGCCAAATTACAAAATTACAAAACATAGCTTTCTATGTAAATTTATTCCACTAACTTTCCATTTGCAAATGAACGAGCTTCCACCGTGTTATCACGGCCTTTGGCATTCTATTTTATTAGTCACTTTCCTAGAACGGTGCACTTTCATGAAGTAGCTTCAGCTTACCTTTAAGAACATTTAATGTGAACAAAATTCATTCTCTCGCTGCACTCATACTACAACAGATTATTTCAAGTGTGGAATTAACTAATATGTTCTAGTGTTTGTATTATCTTTAATAAATGTATTGCAAACGCTTTCAAATATAAAAAAATGCATTTGCAAAAAGCTCATTTAGGATACTTTAAAATCAAAAAATATTTTTAACACATTAATATTATAAGAGCTTTTTTCCTTGATTTTCTTTGATACAAGAGGTTACAAATTTCATTTAATGAAATTGAAGTAATGAGTGTTGCATGCATAAAATTCGGTTTAATATTATCTTTTTTAGATATAATTTTGAGTATTAGCTGCATTTGAATAAATTTTTTGATATAAATAGTATACTTTGGAAAAGCATCAATGATTTAATCAAGGTTGCAATGTAGACGAATATAATTTTCTTGTTGAAGTGATCAAGTGATATTACCTCTTGGAAACTGCAACAGCATACTCGATTCGGGAAATTTAATCTGAAATTAAACAAAATTAGCCGTTGATTTCCAAGACACTGGGGTAGAGTCTTCATCTGTGCAGAGTAATTCTTGCCGCCTAATCCGAATAGTGGTTAATGATTCTGACTGCCATATCAAACGGTCCGGGTTCGAATCCCGCAGAAAGCATGGACATTTGTAAAAGTATAGTGTCTATGTGGCATGGGGTACTCAAAATATACGGCGGTCCGAAAGTCCTCTCGAGAGGTTGCTAGTATGGGAAGAGTTTGGTAGTATGGGAAGTTGGTAGTATGGAAGACCATCGGATCCTTCCTCCCCCCGGGGTTCTCTCCTTCAAAACTGCGGGCGGAACTAAACAATGTCGTATTCTCACTTATATGATGCCCAAGGCTGTCGCCAAAGATAGGCACAATCTTGATTTCTTGCTGCGATGAATTTCGTGGTCTTGTTCTGATGTCAGACAAGCGATATTAGCCACAATAACAACATCAACACAGTAATTCTTGATATCCCAGCTCTGTGTACGGCTCAGAGAGTTCTGCTTTAGTTGAGCACCATCACTTTAAAATCATAACAGAAACGAGGCTTTAAAGTATTGCCCAGCGAAAACACAACTAATGAGAGGTAAACCGAGTTCCGCATAACTGAAACATCCGTCTACAGTAATTAAGGATATTTATGACCAAATTATGTCTTGCTCATTCTTGCAAATAAGATAGAGCTGGATTGACAGAGACAAAATAAGCCACTTCAAATCCTAAAGCTGCGACCAGCTCCAGAACTCCTATCTAAAATCCACATCAAACCGTTTCAAAGCAAAATTTTGACCGAAAGATTAGAAACAAACATACGAGGGACGAAGGATATTTGACTTGTTTCTTGCCGTTCACAAGAGAAGCATGTCCAACAGTTTTTTCTTTAACTTTTCCATGTCATGATATTTTCCTACGTACTTCTACGAAAAAGAATCTGGCCCCCAGAGATATCTGTGTATATACTGAAAGTGGCAATTCCGAATTATATGTCTCTAATTGCTTGTTAATGACAGACCTACACTGCAGAAGTTCTATCTGTGTATCTCATACACTATTAAGCTCGAAGAAAAAGCAAATTAGGAACAAAGTTAATAAATCTTGCAGAAACTCTCCGAAAGAAATAAGAAAAAAACTATGCCTTCAATTAAAATCTAAGGATATATCAAAGCATATCAACTAAGTTCTGCTTCAAGGAATAAATTTCCTATTAAAATAAGATGCGAGCAATGTGTGTTGATTATGAGATCCCTCAGAGCTGTTAGTTTATCTAGTACAGTTATTGCCTTACTTATTAGAGGATTATAACTACATCACGTATAATAAGATCCTGGTGTCCTATCGATTTGCCGATCACCCAGTAGATTTCGAATCCCGATGAAGGCATGGATGTCTGTAAGCGTATAGCGTCAATGCGGCAAGGAAGCACTTAAAATACACGGCGAACCAAAAGTCTTCTCTCGAGGTTGTTTGTTAGGAAAAGAAAGTTCATAGATCCTCGGACTGCCCCTCGTAGGGTGTTCTTCCTCGAAATTGGGGTGGAACTGCACAATTATTTCGGCGAGACTGTATCTGTACGGCTAATGGCTAATTCTGGTGTCTCACCCCGTTCTACCTATACCTCCGTCTTGTCTATTTATTCTCGTTTTGGTCTGAAGATTTACAAGAATGAAAACACCACGGCACAAACAAAATAGAACTTAAAGGTCAAAACTAGTCCAAAAAAATATAAGTGGTAAATAGCAAACAATTGCTACCTGTTTCGACAGACCAGAGAACTCTCAAGCCTTTATACAGCGACCGACGGCAGGTTCATTCTCTTACTGAACTAAGTTTTTACAAAAATGAAACAATAATAATATTTGTCATTAACAAGCATTATTGCATGATATTAGGATATGCAGAAAACAAGCAGAAATTCTTGTAATTGGCAGTGATTAAAGGAAAGACTATTAATTAATTCATGTATCTCACAAATTGTACAGCTTAATTTTAACAAAAAACAATAAAAGATTTCATGATAGCTTTTAAATATAATTTGGTTGATTTTAAATTCTCTGAGAGGACAGGGTATACCTGAGTATCCTAGTTGTCTACCTTGATATATATATAGAGAGAGAGAGAGATAGAAAGAACTATTTACAAAGTTAGAATCTCTTGACGGGGGATGTTTTGGTGGTCACTGCTGTGAAAGTGACAGTCAGTTACCCCGAGTTGTGTGGCTGCAGGTAGCATATCTGACTCTTTATAATGATTAGGTAATGTTGAGAGGTTACGTAATTCTTGCTGCATTTGAAACTCAAAACACATTTAATACAATTAAGAAGCTCTTTACACATATATATATAATTCATAGATAGCATAGATAAGTATTTAAATGAATTATAGTTCTTGTAATGTGATAAGTTTGCTAACGAAGGTCTCTAGTTGAGAGATCAAGAGCATTGTAGGTCTTTCTAGTCGAGAGTTCTGGAACGTTCTTCTGATGTTAGTCCAATGACGAAATTCTTCATACTGAATTAGCCACGCCTCCTTAAATTTACAGTAGCATTTTATATCCTCTGATTCGTTATAGCTGGAACGATTTCAGAGGAAAAATCAGATCATTGGTTTGTCACTCCTCGTGAAATTGAGAGGCATTGACGACAGACACGGTACAGAACTAATTGTGAAGTTATGTCTCTGCAATGTCAAAACATGTCGTGTGACACGTCGTAAAGGCTGGGAGCAGTGAATTGCAGGGACAGCACACACAATTTACTTATCTCTGTGTAGTCCGCCGCCCTCTAATTAAACAACATGGATGGATTAATAAAAGTCCACTAATTAAAGTACCCAGATTATTCTGCCAGGATAGGACTACATGAATATAATATTAATTATTATTTCTGGCGCTTCTTGTGTTTTTCAAGTTCTTGAGCAGTTTCATATGCAAACTATACCAAAGAATACAAAGCAAAAGTAAAATTCTTTTCATATTCTCTAAGCTAGAGTTTTGATGTGAATATGTGTAATCATTTCGGTCTACTAACTTTTCTGACTTAAATAATATTTATGTCGAATAATTGGCAATAAAAGCCTAGCGTGCAAAGAAATTCAAATCGGAAATTAGGAGAGTCTGCATATGATTGATTCCATCAAGCGTAATGGGAGCTATATATCTTTTCAGCATGCATAGCGGTTGATTTTTCCTTATGCTTCATCACTGACTTTTTGTGCGTGACATGGATTACCTGTCTTGCGTGTATCATTACTGGGTAGATTATTTATGCGAGATTAAGGTATAATTATAAAGACTTTTTACCCTGGCTGTATGTGATACATCATGTGAAAAAGAAATACAGTAAAATTTCTTTCAGATATTTCTCATTTAGCAGTTACCTGGTATTTCGTGCTAACACAGAAGTTTGACTGGAGAAGAACACTTGTTTTTATTGTTTTCAACCGCAGTGTTAGTTTGGCTAAGTTAAAGTTTTTCTCTTCTATATTTAAAATATCGTAAAAGAAAGTTTCTACCAAGAGTTAACGAATTAATTTAAATTTTTGGATTTAGAATATTATCTTTCGTAGTTCATGTAACTTCAAATTACGTTATTATCTACAGAAGGGAAAATTTCACCAAATTCATTGGATTACGATATAACACTTTACTTATGGTTAAAATTAGAAGCATTTTAATGAAAGAAATTTTGAGTAAAAACATTTGCTTTTGAATTACCGCCCCCCCCCCTTCATCTTAAGTGAAATCAGTCTTGATGTATAAATTTCGAGTTGTTTTGCCTTTTCAAGCAAATTTTAAAATGAATGTTTAATAGTACATTTACTAAAATCTAATATTTTCGGAACATACTAGTAAGCGATTTGATTCCTATAATATTTGTTTCTTTCATTCTTACAACAAAACTATGCATGTTATATTAATCTCTACAAACCCAAAATTGGATATGAGAGATACGTAACTAAACTGGAGTTTTTGGCTACAGAGTTAACGTTGTCCTAGGTTTGTTTGTCAACAACATGTTACATTAATTTGCTAAAACTCAGTAAAGAAAATCGGTCATTTTCTCGAAAGAACTAATAAAAAATATATTTTCTTAATCATATATATACTTGGTATATTCAGACATACTTGAGAAGTAGAATTTCGCCTGGTGATGCAACAGTGATTATAAAAAGAGATAGTTAAGTTCAGAAACATTATATCAAATCTTAGAATGCGAAATAGGAGAGGGGGAGAGGTTGTAATATTTTATTATCTAACAAACAATTATACTTATTTTATTTGATATTGGCAACGCCATATTTGTTTCGTTGTAACCGTTGCTGAGCAACGATAGAAATGTTTAAAAAATTTTTATTATGAAAGTTTTACGAGTAGTTGATGTATGAAAAATTGATATAGGAAGAAACTGTAATAATAAGCTAGAGTGTAAAACTGTAACATTTAGAAAATGTATTTAAATTATCTATCTTCGTGAACTGAGAATAAAGTTTGATTTACTAAGAAGTTCATCTGCTATTTCGATAAAAACTGCAAAATATGTTACAATATGCATTAAAAAATGCCATAGTTAGATTATGGCTCCATGTGTTTAGTGAGTTTGAGAAGAGAGAAGTAATTAACTGTTTCCATTGAGAAAAATACGTCCATGAAATTCTGTCATTGGTAAAATAGCAAATTCTATTATGAACTACACTCACGTTTGTGAAAATTGCAACACCACGAAGGACTTACGCGAGTGAGCTGAAATTTTCAGGAAATGCAAAGTAGCGCATGATATGCAAATGATTAGAATTGCAAATCCGTAGCGCATGCGTATGCTGAGCAGCGCCCTCTGAACGGCTGATGGATCCGAATAAATAGACGGCTGTAGCGAGGCGTGTATGGTTATCGGTGGTTATCTGCTAGTGGTAAACGTTAACTCAATCTGTACTTATGCCTCGTCGACGAAAGAGAGCGAGATTTGAACAACTTACAGAGTTTGAACGAGGGAGAATCATCGGCCTTCGTGAAGCTGGATTGTCGTATCGTGCAGTAGCCTCTCGTGTGCAGCGTAACAGCAGCACAGTGATGCGCGTTTGGAAGCAGTGGACGGACGAGTGTCGGACAACTCGGAAATCCGGGAGTGGACCCCGAAATGTGACGTCAGCTCGCGATGATAGACACCTGGTCCGCATGGCGCGGACGGACCGTACAGCTTCCTCTAGACAATTGGCAGCACTGTGGTCAATAGCTACAGGTGTTTCATTGTGTGCTTCATCAATTCGTAGACGTCTGCTGCAGTGTGGACTGCGCGCACGGACTCCTTTATACAGGATCCCCCTAACGCACGACCATCGCCGCCTGCGGCTACAATGGGCCAATCAGCATAGAGACTGGCGTGCTGATTGGCAGCATGTCGTGTTTTCTGACGAATCCCGCTTTAATTTGTGGTACCATGATGGCCGCATTCGTGTCAGACGCTATGCCGGTGAACGCCACCTTCCGGAGTGCATTATCGAACGCCACAGTGGACGAACACCCGGAGTTATGGTCTGGGGCGCCATAGCATATCATAGACGATCTCAATTGCTACGAATTGTGGGCAATCTGAACAGCAACCGGTATATCCGTGAAGTTCTACAGCCCGAAGCTGTTCCCTTCCTTCAAAGCTTGCCAGGCGCTGTATTTCAACAGGACAATGCCCGCCCTCATACTGCTCGGATTGTTAAATCCTTCTTTGCAGCGCAGCAGGTACAGCTTCTTCCTTGGCCTGCGTGTTCCCCGGATATGTCGCCAATTGAACATGTGTGGGATGTCATTGGTCGGCGTCTTGCTCGTGATCCTCGTCCTGTTGCGTCTGCAGACGAACTTTGGGTACGCGTACAAACGATATGGAATGCTCTTCCTCAGTCAGACATTCAAACTTTGTTTGACTCCATGCCACGTCGTGTAGCAGCACTTATTGCGGCGCGTGGTGGCCACACAAAATACTGATTCTGATCTCTTGTTCTTGTTTGTTTGCTTTGAACATTTAATCATTTATTTGTACCACTACCACTCAACTGTGTATTAAATTGCATTCAATTAGGACGATTCCTTCTTGGTGTTGCAATTTTCACAAACGTGAGTGTATTTTATAGTGGAAAGATTAGGATTTGCATTTGCTTATTTAGGTTTAAGTCAACCACTAGCAGACGTATAGAAAGAAACCACAGAATTCTTTATTGAGTACAAAATTTATAAAATTGCTCTTAAAAAAACTTACAAAATTTTTTACAAAATTGTCTGGAATCAACTGAAATCATTTCCAAAACAATATCTACAATACTTCTGGACGTAACGTCAGTAGAATGACAATGTTCAAGAACTGGTACGAAATTGGGTGTTCATGGAATTGGCCTTTACAATTAGCAGCAAATTAGCTCAGCTAACACCATGCGTTTCTCAGCAGGGTTGAAAGCAGGACGTAACTAGAGCTTGGATTCATACCAACAAGTTATGTGGAGCGACAAATCCTATGTACTGTCTGAAAGTTTGTTTGGTTTAAAAAAATGTCAGGTGAACGACACTTACTGGACTGTATTTGTTTCTCAAGTCAAATTTTGGGGAAGGATTATTATAACATGTTCTTATTTCTCGTGGCTTGGCAGTTGGCCGCTCAATTTTTCTGAAGAGAAATATGAATAAAGAAGCCTACCATTTGATATTTTAGATAATTCAGTACTATCCACAGGGTGGGAACACTTTGGTATAGATACCTTCCCGTTTCAATACGATTGGGCTCCAAATCACGCACATTGTTAATACACGTTTCCTGATATGGGTGTTGTAGAAATGGTCTAAAGCAGTGTTTCCCAACCTTTTTTGCGCCATGCTCCACCTAACCCTGTCTAAAACTTCTTACGCTTCTCCTAGCATATACATAATTTTTCATATTCAAAAACTGAAAATGTTCACGAAAGAAACTTGAATGATAGGATTTAGGATGAAATCACTGGGAAAATTTGTCAGAACACACAGTAAGTAAACTTTCGAAACATATAATGGTAAACTGAAGGTCAAGTACAAAGTAATTTTAATCAAAGTTTTTTTCTATACTACTTTTTAGTAATTATTTATTATTTAAATTTAGTAAAGATCCCTGCACTTGATGCTTGCTGCAAAGAGATTTTCTCTCAGGTTCCAATTTAGTTAACTTCAGTCTCGAGTCTCACCGTTTTATTATATCCAGACGATTTATTTTTTACAGCAAATCATTTATGGCAACAAATCTGCATTCAGTTAAATATGAAGATGGAAACTGTAACAATAGTTCTCTTACAAGTTTTTTTTTCATTTGGATATTTGATTTCGGTTTCCTTACAAAGCCATGCCATCTCTCCTTTTATCTTAAACAAGGTTTTAATCGACACATCATTTTACATTTCTGCGAGGTCTTCTTGATACTGTTTATTGGAAATATCAGCCAATCCACTAACATTGGCTGCATCATCAAATTTGGAAAACCAATTTGTTTCAAATCAGAAAATCTTTCTTTTAAATAAGCCAATAAAATTTTCAGATGATCGACAGTAACATATATAGCGGTATCAGCCACTTCCCATTTTTGGAGCCAATGAAACGTTTCAAAATTTTTGTAGTAAATATATGCCTAACATAATTTAGTAAAGGTAATGAAATCAAATATCTTCACTTTTGCATTGACAAGACTTTTATTTGCTCTTTGAAGATGTTTATTTAATATACACTCTTAGACAAAAAAAAACGACGCACCACGACGCACCGAGAAGAGATAGAGCAAATTGGACACAAATTGATATGCATACAGGTTTCGACGGAAAATGCAAAATTTTACATTTTGGTTGCAATGAATGAATGGTTGTCGCTACAGCCCATCTGATCTGTCAACTAGCAGGATATTTAAGAGAAGAAATTTCGATTCCAGGTCATAAAATCTTTACGAATTTCAATTTGCGTACTCTGGCAGACAGTAACTATGCCTCGCATACAGGTGCGCGAACGATATGCGCAGATGTCAGAATTTGAGAAAGGTCGTGTAGTTGGGCTCGAAGAAGCCGGTTGGTCTTATCGGCGAATGGCTCGACATTTGAGCAGAAGCGATGCCACTATTTGACGATGCTGGCAGGAATGGCTGAACCATGACCGCACGAAGCGTGAAAAAGGAAGCGGTAGGCCTAGAGAAAAGATAGAACGTAAAGACCGAGCAATCGTCAGAACGGACTAACAGCCACAGATGCATCATTATCATCGATTGTACATGCAACTAGTACTTCAGTGACCGCAAGGACCAATCATAAACAAGAAACGGAGCTGAGGTCACGGCGCCCCTTGCGCCGACTACCATTGACCTCTGTACAACGTCAAGCCTGTTTGCAGTGGTGTCGGGCTCATTCGCACTGGAGTAAGGCGAGTCTGGAGACGCCTCGGACAAAGGTATGTTACCAACCTGACTATCTTCCGGCAGACAGGCCGACAACCAGGAGTGATGGTCTGGGGTGCCATTTCATTTCATAGTAGGACCCCTTTGTTTGTAATCCGTCGCAACCTTACAGCACAGCACCTTACAGTACAGTTCTAAGGCCCGTAGTGTTACCCTTCATGTCACGCCCCCCTGGGTTTACATTTCAACAAGATAATGCCCGCCCCCACACTGCACATGTTTCTACTGCTTGCCTTAGTGCTTGCCGAACATTACCTTGACCAGCAAGGTCGTCGAATCCCTCTCCTATTGAGCACGTTTGGAGCATTATGGTCAGGGCCCTCCAACCAGCGCGGGATGTTGACTATCTAGCACGCCAGTTGGACAGAATTTGGCACGATATCCCTCAAGAGGAGATCCGCAACCTCTATCAATCGATGCCAAGCGAAATAATTGCTTGCTTTAGGGCCAGAGATGCACAAACCCGTTACTGACTTCTTCACTTTGTGAAGCTCTATCACATCAATAAATCATCAAATTTTTCTCAAACTGTAATCATTTGTTTTTCTGTACATGTACATCACTTCTACAGATTTTCGTCCTATTCGGATAATTCCTTCTTGGTGCGTCGTTTTTTTTGTCTAAGCGTGTATTTAGTTTCCAAAGATATCAGCTAAATGACTCACAAATGCCTTACCATCAACCGTTAACAAATTTTTTTCATTTCAGGTTTGTCGCTTAAAAAATAACAAAGAGTATCAAATAGCTCCATAAATCTTTCCAAGCAGTTCCCTTTCGACAGCCATCTTACTTCAGTGTGAAGTATAAGTTTCATATAATCTTCATTTTGTTCCTCACAAAAAATTTGAAGAGACGTTCACATTTGGAAATAGTTTGAACAGCATTGATGCACTTTTGGGGTTTTACTTATCTAAATCCAATGTTCAATCTTAGAACCCCACAAATATTAACAAGCGAATAATTGCTTAGGTGTGAGAATAAACAAGTAAGACATAAGAACGGTTAACTACCCTTTATTTCTCAGAATAATTACAATCAAGTCCTAACTAGGAGTATACACAAAGCCTCCACTTGGGCTTGAACTTAATTATTAATTTGAACTAAACTAAACTTAACTAAAGCTATCTGAAAGATATAGCCGAAGCTCTCAAGTTTCTAAGTAGCTGGCCTCTAAATATTAATTAAATCGGCAAAACCAAGCAAGGCCTAAAGTATGGCCGAGCGTAGTATCCTAAGAGAGAACTTAGCTGAAAAGAAAACACTCGCTAGTCAGAAAAATCAGACTCTCTCTCTCTCGAAGTCGACGAAACATCGACTTAAATAGTACTCTTACTCATTTGCATTAACTGCGTTTCCGAAATTACATTCTGGTAGGAAATTGTAAGCTGAAATTGGAATAGACAGAAAAGGTGCATAAAATAACTGTTGATAAAATTACGATAAACCTTACATCTTTCTCTACCGGAATTTAACTACTCGAAGCATAAGGTCTCCAAACGACCTTGTTTAAGCGTGTAAGTTCTACAAAACTCTATCTAATCAAAGTTTCAAACTTGTAGCAAGTGTGCTTTCTTGAATTCATCATTAAACCTCTTCCTGTTTAGGGCCAACTTTATACAATATCTAAAACTATACTAAAACTAAGAATTTTACATTAACATTTTTATACAAATTGACTTGGTGACAAACATCTTCTTCTCTGTTCAACAGGTTTACACAGTCTTGGTCCTTCAACAAATTATCCGGAAGGAAATCGTATTAGTGGTGTTCTTACAAATAATTTCCGCTTTCGTTACCAACACTCTTTATTGAAATTATATTTGGCCCTCAAACACTTTCATTCCCACCACACTTTAAAATCTCTTCCCCCCCCCACTCTCTCTAGAATTTGTTCTGAGTGAAATGAGCGTCTTATTGTTGTGTTATCGCATAGATACACTACCAACTATCCAACAGCTACGATTTGTTATAAACTTGACTTTCCAGGCCTCAAAAGACTCCTTAAACACAAAACTAGATCTAATGTACTAACATAGAGCTTAATTTAAATTCTTGAGCGAAGCCTGGAGAGCATAACTTTAAGCACATTCAATCTATACTTTTATTCAATTCATCTCTTATACAAGGTATTCAGAGTCATGCTTGACAAAAACTTACAGTTGCACAATTTTAACTTTTACAATAGTTTAAAAATTGACATTGGCATTTCTACATTCAATAGAACATTTTAACATGCAATATTTTAAAATTCATTTTATATCATTCGTTATAGTTGCTATACATAATTCACAAAGTTTTCCTGCAATCTTTCTCTAAGTTAACACACTTGAAGTCTTTCGACTAAACATATTCGCAAATTAGTTTCTGGCAACTTGAGAATTATCAAATTTAAGTGTTTACAAAATAAATTTTCGCTAACTTGCGAATTCAAAAATCTTTTCTGTTTAACAGATGGTGACACTACATTCTCGCAAACTTGCGAATTCAATTTCTTGCTTTAAACAGTATTTAGAAAATTTAAACACACGACATTAATCGAACTTTCAATACAAAATAGAAAACAAGGAAACTTTTCACTTATCTTTTTTGGTTTCTATACTCCTACATTCTTTTCTCGCAGAATTCTTGCCATGTGAGAGATCTTAAACTTTGGATTCTCATTCTTCTCGCGCGGCTGGAATTCACGTCCGACCCCTCCTTTCTTTTCGTTCCTCGGGCGTTGCATCGGCCTCCTTTTCTCGTCGGTTGAGGGTTCTGGTACTCTGGCTTCCTCTTTGCCTCAGTATCCGGATCTTCCCTCGGAATCTTTCAAACATTCTTGATTTTCCTGATTTCCTGAAACGGAATGGATCTTGCCTCGTCGGATCGTTTTATTTTCGTAGATCTTGGCTACTATACTTCTGGGGCTTCTATCGAGGTAGTTGGCTTTAGTTCTGAGGTTGGACGTTTTCTTTGAATATTCGCCATAAACCTTTTCCGCTTTCCCATCGGCGCTGTCTTCTGTTGAAAGGGAACTTTTCTCTGTTTCATTTTCTACATTCTCGCTGGGCCTGAAAATTGTGGCTGCTGTTGCGTTCGCTTAGTGGTACTTTCTTCAGTGTTCTCGACTTGTTTTCTTTTTGTTGCTGGGAGATCCCTGCTAGGCGAAGGCGAAATCAATCTTCTTGGCGCGCTCCCAGGAACCTGCAATAAATCTTTTAAGACTAGGAAATCTGTACGACTATAGTACGGTTTCAACTGGTACATGTTAGTAATTGATTGCTGCCCATTTTCCGCCTTTAAGTAAACTGCAGAAAATATAATTTTCTCAAAAAACAGCCCCTCAAATTTAAGCTCCAATTTTGCTACCCTATTTCGAGTGCAGATGATAAGCAATGTTTTAATTTTAACACTTTCTGTCCTGTCGTACATTCTACCTCGCGTCTTTTGCTATCATAATAGGTTTTCTGTTTCGACCTTACCGCATCAGAATTTTTGATGGCCTCATTAATAACTTTCTGAGTATCAGTCAATTGAAACTCTTCCTGTCTTTGTTGAACGATAAATAGCTTATCCAGTGGCGTTAAAATTTTCCTTCCTTCTTTTTTGTGTGGTATCATGTTTTGCTGTTCTCAAAGCAAAGCCTAATTCATTGACACAGCTGTCCCAACGGTCATGCTAATTCTTAACAGAACCCCGAATAATTTTCACTATATTCTTATTTACGCGTTCCGCAATATTTGATTGCGGTCTATAATTTGAAAAATGATCAACAATGGTTAACATGTATCTATTTTTATTATTCTTTGTTCTACGGTAGGGACTAAGCAAATCACTGCCAACCAATTGATTTGGGAAACAGGTTTTTATGCTATTTAATTAACCAGCCGGGCAGTAATTAACGTCGTTAATTAATTATCACAAGTGACATGACCTGACATACACCGTCAAAACTTTGTATAACTGCTGAAAATACACCACTTCGCGGGCCCTTTGCAGGGTTTTCCTAACACCAAGACGGCCTCCTAATGTCGAATCATGGAGCTCCTCTAGAATACCCAAGCGTAGACTTATTGGGACTACCGGTGGCAGTTCTTGATTATCGTTGGTTGTTTTCGTGTAAAAGAGCAATTTATCAGTAACTTCATAATAGGCCGCCCTATTGCGAATAGCCGTTAAGTCTACATGTTCAAAATTTTCAGGATCTTCCAGATAAGCCCAAATGTCTTTAAATTCTGGGCCTGTTTTTAATTCGGCAATTATTGTTTCCCGGGATTCAATTATTTTCGCAGTTAGCATCGTACATTTAATTGTGTTTCCATCTTCATCGATTTTTATTCTTCATAGTGCGTCTGCAGCTATACTTTCTTTCCCCGGTTTGCGTTTTATTATTAAATTAAACTATTGCAGTTTTAGTGTCCAACGTATGAGCCGGGGCAAAAGAATTTTACCGGAGTATAGGCGACCAACTGCCGCGGGATCTGAATACGCAGTTACCAAAGCACTTCTAAAGTACACACGGAATTTTTGCACCGGTAATAGGACCCCGAGGGTTTCCCGTTCAGTTGCGGTATAATTTCGCTGAGTTTGATCAAGCGTCTTGCTAAAAACGCTATTGGCTGCCCATTTTGGGAAAGAGCTGCGCAAACTCTGTAGTGTGACGCGTCTGCTGCAATTCCCAAATTTTGATCCCCTTCCGAGAATTTAAAAACAGAGGCGTTAATTAGGGAGTGTTTCAATTCTTCAAACGCTGTGTTCGCCTCCGCTGTCCATGTGAACCTAGTCGTTTTTCGTTTAAGCACGAACAAGGGTTCAACTATCTTTGCAAATCTTTAATGAATACTCTATAAGAAGATCGCATTCCCAGGAAAGATTATAATTTCTTAGCCATGTTTGGCGGCGGATAACTATTGATCGCTAAAATTTTAGAGTTGTCAGTTTCGATACCGTTTTTCGAGATTTTATTGCCGAGTTACCACAATTCCTTGGCGACAAATTTGCGTTTTTTAGAATTAATTTTGAGGCCCGCCTCATTTAATAATGTAAAAAGTTTAATGTGTTCCTCTAGCATTTCACTTGTCGCAAGAATATCATCGTGATAGATGACTGTACTTTTACCCAAGACTGGCCTTAAAACAATATTCATAACGTTTTGAAATGTGGCCGGAGATCCGCTTAAGCCAAACGGCATTCTCGAAAAGGCATACACGCCTGACTTTGTAATAAAAGCTGCTTTTTCGACATGCTTGGGTTTTACTGCAATTTGAAAATAGCCTGACGTCAGGTCTAAAGTGGGCATATATTTAGTCGACCGCATTTTTCTTATAATTTCATCTATTATCAGGAGGGGATATGTGGGGTATTTCGTTATGCTATTTAATTTTCGTAATCAACTGTGAATCTCAGCGCATTCAGATCTGCGGAAGGCAGTACATTCTCCCTTCTACATAAAACTATAGGACTAGCGTAGGGACTATTAATGGTCTTATCATCGAGCATTTTCTTAATGTGTTTCTCGAGAACATCTTACCTCACCCGATCGTATATATACGGTTTTGGGCGAACTGGGGGCTCACTACCGTTATCGATGCTATGCGAGACAATCTGGCATCAATCAGGTTTTTCATCAAATAATTGAGAAAATGTTCTGACTAATTCTTGAATTTTTTTCTTTTCTCTTTCTTTGAGGTGACTTAGATTCATCTCCAGTCCTGCAGTTTTATCTCCTTGAATTTTGTCCATCTTGACCTGTAAGGTAGAATCTTTGAAATTAATTTTTGCGCTAGCTGCGCCTAACAAATCAAGCCCCAATATGACTGCTGTTAGCAAATTCTTTACTACGAGAACGTTTATTTTCTGGACCTCGTTTTTTATTTGAACATGCAGCCCCACTTTTCCGAAGCAGACATACTGTTTGCCTTGGGCAGCAGTCACCCGTTGTCTCGTTGTCTTAAACAGTCTATAACGACCGAAATGCTTTTTAAAAAAATCCTGCGACAGGAAGCTGCATTGAGCCCCGGTATCCAGTAAGACGTCGTAGGAACATAGTTTAGTAGTATCTGAATTTCTAGCAAGGCTACATTTTGTACGACTACAGCATTCAGTTTGATTTCTGAGGGATTTACCTTCTCACACGATGACTTCATCCACCTTCTGGTCACCGTGACTAGTTTAAATTTTTCTTTTCAACCCCTTGTTCGAACTGCTTTTTTTTATTTCCTCACGGTTTGGTCTCAGAACCTTTTTTCTTATCCGGCTTTGCTACTTAGCCCTCTTAAGGATACGAATTCTGCTGACCTTATGGTTTCGTCTTTACGTGAAACATTGAATACAGGATAAAATTGTTCGCACGCGCGTTTTCGGCCATTCGCTTACTATGAAATTTGACAGCTAGTTCGAATAAGCTTTCCAGCGTTTGCGGATTTCTAACTTCAAGAAAATCTTGAATTGAGGAAGCAACCGCGGCAAAATTATTTCAATGATTTCCTTGTCGGGCCTTTTTCCATATAATGATTTGACAATATAGATCTTTCTTAAGATGAAGTCCGTTAACTTGTCAACATTAATTTGATATTTAGTGAATAATTCTGATTCCAGTCTTGCGCGGTCTCTTACAACTGGGAATGCTTGCGAATTTTTGAAGTTTTCCCAAGTGTGCGTTTCTGATCCTGGATCCCCCAACAAATTCTTGCCAATTTTCTTGACCTTTTAAGTTTGACGTAGCGATGATAATTCTTTGAGGCTGGTTCACAGGATATAGAGTGTAGTGTAACCCCAGCTGTTCCACGAAGGTCATTATGGATCCTCTTCCATCAAAAGTTGCTGTTGGCTTCATCGCCGCTCTCATAGTTTCCATGATAAATCCGAATCCCTCCATGGGGTTTGGTTGTGGCTGAGGGAACTGAACGGTGGGAGGGGTCAACAAGAAATCTTCAGTACCTAGCGGCATGGTTCGTTAAGAACAACTTCAGGCGCCAAATGTGGGGTATTACTTATTCAATTCTAAGCCCCACGAACACTAACAAGCCAATAATCGCTTAAGTGTGAGAACAAGCACGTAAGACTTAAGAAGGTTTAACTATCCTTTATTTCTCAGAATAATTAAAATAAACTCCTAACTCGGAGTATACACAAAGCCTCCACTTGGGCTTTAATTTAAATAATTATGAATCTAAACTAAACTAAACTAAAGCTGTCTGAAGGTATAGCCGAAGCTATCAGAATTCTAAGCAGTTGGCCCCTAAATATTAATTAAATCGCCGAAGCCGAGGAAGGGCCTAAAGTATGGCCGAGTGTAGTATCCTAAGAGAGAACGTAGCCAAAAGGCAAACGCCCGCTTGTCAGGAATGTCAGACTCTGTCTCTCGAAGTTGGCGAAACACCGACTTAAATAGTACCCTTACTCATTTGCATTAACGGCGTTTCTGAAATTACATTCTGGTAGAAAATTGTAAGCTGAAATTGGAATAGATAGAAAAGGTGCGTAACTTAAAATAACTGTTAATAAAATTAGGATAGACCTTACGCACTTGATAACTGAATTTAGTACTTCATTTAGAACAGACAAAATGTTTTAGCTGTCAGGTTTTCCCTGTGATTGACATAATCTACAAGAAGCATTTCTAGATTCTTATCTTTCATCAATTTTAAGAACGCTCAACTTCCCCATCGTATTAGGAGCTCCATCTGCAGCACAAGATGTATATTTGCACAAGATTTTCATTGGTATATTTTTGACATCTAAGTAAGTGTTTATCTTACTATAAACATCTTTGGTGGTAGTAGGTGCTTTCCAATGATTTACAGAACAACACTTCTTCGGCAAAATCACCTTTTTCAATATATCTTACTTAAGTTATAAGTACGGCTTCATTGTCTTTCAAAGTTGATTCATCCATTTGCACCGAAATTTTTCTTTTTTCCAGCTTTTAGTTGTATTTCAATATTCTCACTCATTTCGCATTCTGCTGCTAACAGTATTGTTACTCAGTCACATAGCTTTAACCTCTTTATCTTTTTTCTAGAACCGTTGTAAGAAATGCTGATATTGATGGTTTGATTAAATTCTCCTTTTTAGTATGACTTTTCCCAGATTTAGCGATGGGTAATGAAGTTTGACAGCTATCCTTAAGAGTACGATTAGCAGTTGCATTACGAGCAGTGAATAGAGACTTTAATGCCGCTCTTTTTCCAAAAATTTTCTTTAAAGTTTGAAAATATTCAAATCTGAATTAAAATGAGCATTGTGTTTCATCTTCAAATGTTCCTCAAGACGACCTCGTTCTATTAATTCGTTGGTCAAGCATTGTTGACATAAAAGACAAAATGGTGACCGTTGATAGCTCATTTTCAATCACCTGTGTTTATTCTTCGGATGTTATTCCAGAATGCGTTTATGAAATTGCAAAACTCAGCAGTTATGCCGCTGTCTATGTTCAGTTAGTGGACTCTGGCAAGTTTGTTATGACTAAGTAAAGAGCTTAAGTCAAACTAATGAGAGACAGCAAAGAACAACTAATGTCGGCAGTATAACATTTTTTATGAAAGTTTAGTCTATCCAATTCGTTACACAAAGTGTAATTAGTTCCTTAAAGCTACTTTCGATAACAAATTTTAATGTTAGAAAATATTACATTCACTACTGATAAAGCTCATGTCTTTTGAGAATAAATTAACGCTATTAGTTTTTCTTATTTCTAGCTGCATTGTTTATAACACAAAATTCTTTTAATATTCACTGATGTATTCCGAAATTAAAATTAAAAAATCATAAGTTTAAAAATAAATTTCGAAATTTTTGATCGAATAGCTAATTTGGCGCCCCTTCTATTTGTTCACCTGAAGCAACTGCCTCACCCTCGTCCCGTCCCTGACAACGGGTGTGAAACCATTTTAAATATTCCTCCGAATAATGACGAACTCTTTTTCTTACTCGCACCACTCCTTTTACTAAGGGCTGAAAGAAATAAATATAAGATCAATTAAAAACTTTGTCACCGCTAAATATAAACAAAGTCGAAAGCAGCTGCTGTTGCCATTGAAAGGAAGAATAATATACCTGTTAAAAATAAAATGAATTCGTTGGCTGACTTGTGCGAAAAACGTCTGGAAAGCGTAATGTGTCAACTATTTAAATGCCCTTTAAAAGCGTTTAAATATCCATGTCTACAGCGAAATAATATATATAATTCTTTATAAAATATTTAAATGTACGGCAATTCAAAAACTTCTTTACTTATATTATTCCTTATTTTTTGCAATAAAAAATAAAATTTCGACTTGTTGAAGAAAATTTGGAAATTTGAACATCCCTTGCCCTCTTAAACGCTGGACAAGCACATTTTCGAATCGTTCCAATTAACAATCGAATTGCCCCTGTGGGGCAAGGGCCCCACATTGGAAAACATTGGTCTAAAGGATTCACAGCCCCAACTTTAATCCATTAAAGTTCTTTCCGTAAAGGCATGTATACCTACCATACCAGTGTTTGATAAGCGTGGGGATACATTTGATCACATAATGTATTTCTGTGTAAGGTTTATCCTAAGTTTATTAACAGTTATTTTAAGTTTTGTATCTTTCCTATCTTATTCTAATTTCAGCTTACAATTTCCTGCCAGAATGTAAATTAAGAAACGCAGTAAATGCAAATGATAAAGAGTACTATTAAGCCGATACTTTACCGACTTCTAGAGAGAGAGTCTGATTCCCTGACTAGCGCGCGTTTGCCTTTGGCTACGTTCTCTCTTAGTTACTACGCTCGGCCATACCTTAGGCCCTTGCTTGGCTTCGCCGATTAAATTAATACTTAGGGACCAACAAATTAGATTTCTGATAGGGGTCCGTGACACTTAGCCGACAACCACTTAGCCGACGGGACGCTTAACCAACACCAGTTAGCCGACAAGACATTTAGCCGACACGGACACTTAGCCGCCAGGACATTTAGCCGACACGGACACTTAGCCGGCAGGTCATTTAGCCGCCACGGACAGTTAGCCGACAGCACAGTAGCCGACACGGACAGTTAGCCGACAGGACATTTAGCCGACACGAACAGTTAGCCGACAGGACAGTTAGCCGACAGGACATTTAGGTACGAGACACTGAACTATCAAGCCATTTAGTCAACAGGATACTAAGCCGACAGTGACGTTTAGCTGGCACGTAGCCAAACTGAAAAAGTGTTGAAATTTTAAGAACAGCCAGATTGGAAAATTAATATCATTAAGTAAACAAGAAAAATTATTAATAATGTGAAAGTGTTCAAAAGTACCCAGTTGATTAAATGAAGAAGCTTTACGGATAATTTTTGAAGATCCCATATTAAAATGTAATTAAGTGACTGCCGTATTTAGGTAAAAAAATTCTTTTTTCCTTTCGAAATTTAATTCATATTCCTTAAACGAGAAATTTCAGCGCTTTTTTAATTTGGCCAATATACACCAAACAACACGATAAATATCACACAATGCTAAATTAACACAATAATTATAACCACATATGAGATCTTTAAGAATCGAAAAATGAATTTTACTGATAATGAAAATATTACTTAAATATTGAATTTACGGATAAGTCGAGAAATTTCGTAATCCATAGTAAGATTAAATAATTAGTTCGTACGTGTGAGCTAAAACGTCATTGTCGGCTTAGTGTCCTGTTGGCTAAATGTCTTGACAGTTAAATGTTCCGTAGCTAAATGTTCTGACGAGTAACTCTCTGTCTTGGACAAATGTCCTGTCGGCTAACTGTCCGTGTCGGCTAAATGACCTGTCGGCTAAGTGTCCGTGTCGGTTAAATGTCCTGTCGGCTAAATGTCCTGTCGGCTAAGTGTCCATGTCGGCTAAATGTCCTGTCGGCTAAATGTCCATGCCGGATGAGCGTCCCTGTCGGCTAAATGTCTTGTCGGCTAACTGGTGTCGGTTAAGTGTCCCGTCGGCTAAGTGGTTGTCTTCTAAGTGTCCGCGACCGTTCTGATAGCTTCGGCTATACCTTTCAGATAGCTTAGTTAAGCTAGTTTAGTTTAATTTAAATTCCTTATTATTAAGTTCAAGGCCTGAGTGGAGGCTTTGTGTAAAGTTCCAAGTAGGAACTGATTGTAAATATTCTGAAAAATAAAGGGCTGTGAACCCTTCTTAAGTCTTACGTGTTTTGTTCTCACTTAAGCGATTATTAGCTTGTTAGTGTTCGTAGGCTTCAAAGCTAGAACTTTAGAATTAAATAAGTAAAACCCCACATTTGGCGCCCGAACGTTCTTCTATATAGCAAAGATTTCTCTTTGACCCCTCTGACCTTTCAGTACCATCAGCCACAAACAAATCCCATGGAGGGATTTGGATTCACCTTGGAATCAATGAGAGCGGCGATGAAGCCAACAGCAACGTTTGACGGCAAAGGATCCGTAATGACCTTTCTGGAACAGCTGGAATTACACTTCACGTTATATCCTGTGAATCAGCCACAGAGAATAGTCATCGCGACGACGAATTTAAAAGGTCAAGCCCTCAGCTGGTACAGGAATATTGGCAAGGATTTGTCGGGAGATCCAGGATCCGAAACGTATACATGGGAGAATTTTAAAAATTCGCTGTTGAAAGCATTCCCAGTTGTAAAAGACCACGCAAGACTCGCATCTGAATTATTCAGTAAATAAAAAACTAATGGGGACGAATTAAAAGATTCCATTTTAAGGGAAAATTCATATTGTCAATTTATTACATGGGAAAAGGCCCGACAACGAAATCATCGAAATAATTTTGCCGCGGTTGCTTCCGTCAATTCATAACTTTCTTAAAGTTAGAAACCCGCAAATGCTGGAAAGCTTATTTGAACTAGCTATCAAATTTCAGTGTAGGCGAACGTCGGAAATCGCGCTTGCGAAGAATCTTACGCAGTACTCAAGGTTTCACCCTCAAACGAAACCTCAAGCAAAGAACCTCTATGTAAAGAAGGAAAGGCTCCGTAGACGTAATGTAAACCACTTTGTCTGCAACGCCGCTACAAAGAAAAGGGAACATTCGCCAAGGGATTTGGCGACGGAATCTGTTGGCGAGAATTTCCCCCTCTGTGATATGCCGGTTCTTTGGTACCTAGCCGACATTTTCCCCCTCCGCGACGTGTATAGGAAATTGAGGAACACGGGTTAAGATGAATCGTTCTTTGAATTGTCGCGATAATTTAAACTCGGAAATGATGAAATATTAGGTGAAGTTTCACTTTCACTGGCTGTTGAACTTCCATTGTCCATATCGCTACTTGAAACCAAAGAACCTATTCTTTGTTTAAACTCTTGCTAAACGTAACGGTCGAACCTGTCCAAACCAACTTCGACATTCAGCTTCGAGCTTTGGCTCTTTTTGGCGACAGATATTTCACGCATGCGCAGTTGTTTCCCTTTTCGTTGGAAGGGAGCCACTTCTGCTTCTGCCAAGTTTTCCTTCTTAACAGTACATATTCTTTGCCTCAAGTTCAGCAGAATTCCAGCAGCAACAGGATAGCCCGATAGAAGGTAGCCGGTCCGACTAAAGCGTGGGGAAATAAAAAGCAGTTGGAAAAAGGTGAAGAAAGAAAGGATTTAAACTAATCACAGTGATTAGGAAGAGGGTGAAGTCACCGTGTGAGAAGGTAAATCCCTTAGAAATCAAGCTAAATACGGTAATCGCACAAAATTTGGCCTTGCCAGAAGTCCAAATACTACTAAACGACGTCCCTACGACCGCCTTACTAGATTACAGGGTTTAATGCAGCATTCTGCGGCAGGAAGTTTTTTAAAAACATTTTCGTCGCTACAGACTGTTTAAGACAACTGAACAACGCGTGATTCCTGCGCAAGGCAAACAGTGCGTCTGCTTGGGAAAAGTGGGCCTCCATGTTCAAATAAAAAACGAGGTCCAGAAAATAAACTTTCTCGTGGTAAAAAATTTATTAACCACAGTCATATTGGGAGTTGATTTCTTACGCGCAACTAGCGCAAAATTTAATTTCAAAGATTCTACCTTACAGGTCAAGATGGATAAAAGGGAAGTTGAACAAGCCGCCATGCCGGAACTTCAACTGAATCACTTCGAAGAAGGAGAAAAAAGAAAAGATTCAAAGGCTGGCAAGAAATTTTCCTAAATTATTTGACGAGAAGCCTGGCTTCTGCCAGACACGACTGACACTGGTAATGAGCCTCCAGCTTGTTCCAAACCGTACCGTTGTGATAGGGTGAAGGAAGATATTCTGGAGCAACACATTAAGGAAATGCTCGAGGATAAAATAATTACGCCAAGTACCATCCCCTATGCTAGTCCTGTAGTTTTATGTAAAAAGAAGTATGGACTGCCAGCCGCAGAGCCGAAAGCATGGAGATTCGCTATTGATTACCGAAAATTAAAAAGCATAACGAAGTACCCCACATATCCCCTCCCGATAATAGATGAAATTATAAGAAAAATTCGGTCAACTAAATACATCACAACCTCAGATGTGACGTCAGCCTATTTTCAAATTGCTGTAAAACCCAAGGATGTCGAAAAGACAGTGTTTATCACAGAGTCAGGTTGTATTTCCTTTTTGAGAATGCCGTTTGGCTTAAACGGAGCTCCGGCTAAATTTCAAAAAGTTATGGATATTCTTTTAAGGTCAGTTTTGGGAAAAAGTACTGTCATTTATCTCGATGATATTATTGTAATTTAGAGGAACTGTTTACATTATTACATGAAGAGAGCCTTAAAGTTCATCCTAAAACGTGCAAATTTGCAGTCAAGGAATTGAGGTACCTAGGCTATAAAATCTCGAAAAACGGTATTGAAACCAACAATTCTAAAATTTTAGCGATCAAAAGTTATCCACCGCCCATTATGAAATGATAGATAAATTGCTCTTCTATACGAAAGCAACCAACGATAATCAAGAATTGCGGCCGGCAGTCCCAATGAGTCTACGCTTAAGTATTTTAGAGGAGCTCCATGACTCGAAATTATGAGCCCATCTTGGTGTAAGGAAAACTCTGCAGAGGCTCCGCGATGCGGTATATTTTCCGCAGTTATACAAAGTTGTGACGGCGTATCTCAGGTCATGTCCCTTGTGTCAGTTAATTAACGACGTTAATTACAACCTGGCCGGGTACTTAAATGGAATAAAAACCACTTTCCCAAATGAATTGGTTGATATTGATTTGCTTGGTCCCTACTCTAGAACAAAGATTAATAAAAACAGATACTTGTTAACCATCGTGGATCATTTCTCAAAATGGGTAGAAATAATTCCCCTTAAACGGGCTTCAGTAAAAATAGTAGCAGATTCGTTTCTAAATAAATATGTTCTAAAATACAGGGCCCCAGTAAAAGTAATATCAGATAATAGTAGACAATTCGTAAGTAATCTATTTGAAAACCTGTGCACAGGCCTGGGCATACGCCATCTAAAAATAGTACCTTATAGACCGCAATCAAATATTGCGAAACGCATAAATAAAAATATAGTTAAAATTATTCGGTCATATGTCAAGAATTATCATGACCGTTGGGACAGCTGCGTCAATGAATTAGGCTTTGCCTTGAGAACAGCAAAGCATGACGCTGCAAGGAAAACCCCTGCAGAATTGTTTCTAGGAAGAAACATTTTAACACCTCTGGATAAGCTATTTTTCGGTGAGGTAGAAACAAAAATTATATTACAATAGAAAGAGGAGCGATGTAGAATATACCATAGGCCAGAAAGTGCTAAAATTAAACCATTCCTTGTCATCTGCACCCGAAAATAGAGTAGCCAAATTTGAACCCAGGTTTGAGGGCCTTTTTATCATAGAGAAGATAAAATTTTCAACGGTTTCCCTAAAAGCAGAAAACGAACAACAATCTATCGCAAACATCGATGAAATTAAACCCTATTATAGTCTTACGGATTTCCTAATCCTAAAAGATTTATTGCAGGCTCCTGAAACAGCACCAATTCAGCACAATTTCACCGTCAAAAACAGCACAATTTCACCGTCGCCAAACAGCGATCCCCCCCAGCAACGAAAAGAAAGGCCGCTAACACTAAAGAAACCATGGCGAAACGAAGGCAACTTCAACAAGATCCATGGCTCCGCCAGAAGGAGGAATACTAAACAGATAAAAGTTCACCCTCAAAAAAATCCAGCGCCTACGGCACAGCAAGAAAGTTCTTGCAAGATACGCAAAGTAAACGGGAAACTACAGAAATCAAGCCACAAGAAGATTCCAGAAGAATATACCAGCCCGGAAGCAAGTATGAAAAGAAAGCAACTTCACGACTCGAGGTCAATTCCTTTTCAGGAACGAAGAAGAACTAAGAGGTTTTTCAAAGATTCCGAAACAAGGTCGGCAAGGTACAAGAAAACACTGGACTTCCAGAATCCTCAACCGACAAGGAAAGTTCCCCGTTTCAACGCCCGAGGAATGAAAAGAGAAGAATGTCCAGAACCGAATACCAGCCACCGAGACGACTGAGAGTCCGAAATTTATCAACTCCAACATTTCAAGAATTCTGCGCCAAGAGGATGCACGAGTATAGAAGCCAAAAAGATAAGGGAAAATTTTCCTTGTTTTCTATTTTGTATTGAAATTTCGATTCATGTCATGTGTTTAAAGTTGCTAAATACTGTTAAAACAAGAAACTGAATTCGCAAGTTTGCGAGAATGCATTTGTAACTATCTGTTAAACAGAAAACTAACTATCTGTTAAACAGAAAAGAAATTGAATTCACAAGCTGGCGAAAATTTATTTTGTAAATACTTTCTTTTAAAATTCTCAAGTTCCGAGAAACTAATTTCCGAATACGTTTAGTGGAAAGACTTCAATTGTGTTAACTTCAAGATTGTAGCCAAGTTTTATGACTTTTGCATAGCAACTATAACGAATGATGTAAGATGAATTTTAAAGTATTAAGTGTTAAAATGTTCTATTGAATGTGAAATGCTAATGTTAGCTTTTAATTGAAATGTTAATGTTAGCTTTTAAACTATCGTAAAACTTAAACTGATACAAATGTAAGTTTTGGTCAAGCATATCTTTGTGTAAAAGATGAATTGAGTGAAACTATAGGTTATAGGTCAGGTTATTCAATTATGGCAAAGCACACGAGGGCTATCTGCCTAAAGGGAGGAATGCCTTCGCGGAGGACTTTCTAAGGGGGTTGGGTTATTCAATTATGGCAAAGCACACGAGGGCTATCTGCCTAAAGGGAGGGATGCCTTCGTGGAGGACTTTCTAAGGGAAACTGGCTCGTATACACGTTACATATTGGGAAAACCACGAAAACGCCCATGTAGCCAGCCCGTTCGCGGGATTCAAACATCGGACCGAACTACCAGTGTTCAGCGTCTTTACCGCTCGGCCGCTGGTGGGCCATGAAAGTATAGATTGAATGTGCGTAAAGTTAGGCTCTTCAAGCTTCACTTAATAATTTTAAAATTTAAGCTCTATTTTAGGACATTTTGTATTTAAGGAGTCTTTTAAGGTCTGGAAAGTCGAGTTTATAACAAATCGTAGCGTTTGGATAGTGGTAGTATGTCTTCGCGGAAATACAGCATACAAACCTCATCTCACTCAGAACAATTTCTGGAGAGCATGGGGGGAAGAACAATTAAAGTTTCGTGTGAATGAAAATGTTTGAGGGCCAAACTAATTGCAAGAAAAAGTGATTATAAAACTTTGAAACTGTTCTGAAAAGAACTAATACTTTTTCCTTCCAGATTAATGGAAGGTGAAGACTGACATCTGATTGAAAGAAAAGATGAAGTAGATGAATGTAGAAGCCATTCAAATCGTGAATCTGTATTTTTCTTAGTTTCAGTCTAGCTCTAGATATTTGTGTAAAGTTGGCTTTAAACAGGAAAAGTTTTAATGATGAAATTCATTCAAGAAAGAATTTCTAGAAGTTTAAAATTTTGATATTCAAGATTTCTTGTCTAGAATTTAAATTCTTAAGCAAGGTCGTTTAAGACCTTATTCTTCGAGTAGTTAAATTCTGGTGGGGAAAGATGTAAGATTTATCCTAAGTTTATTAACAGTTATTTTAAGTTTTGTATCTTTCCTATCTTATTCTAATTTCAGCTTACAATTTCCTACCAGAATGTAAATTCAGAAACTCAGTTAATGCAAATGAGAAAGAGTACTATTTCAGTCATGACTTCACCGACTTCGAGAGAGAGAGTCTGATTCCCTTATTAGCGCGCGTTTGCCTTTTGGCTACGTCTCTCGTAGCTGTTACTACGCTCGGCCATACCTTTAGACCCTTGCTTGGCTTCGCCGATTTAATTAATACTTAATTAATACTTAGGGGCCAACTAGTTAGATTTTGATAGCTTCGGCTATAACTTTCAAATAGCTTAGTTAGCTAGTTTTAATTTAAATTATTATTATTTAAATTCAAGCCCGAGTGGCGGCTTGGTGTAAAGTTCCAAGTAGGAACTGATTGTAAATATATTGAAAAATAAAGGGTTATAAACCCTCTTTAAATCTTACGTGTTCTGTTCACACGCTTGAGCAATTATTCGCTTGTTAGTGTTCGTAGGGTCCTAAGTTAGAACTTTAGATTTAAATAGTAAAACCCCACACCTGTTAAAGAAATAGGTTTCGATTTTTTAACGGCAATAACTCTAAATTAAGTTGTAATAAACTGTTAGGCCTTTTCGGACTAAAGCATGAAAAATCAACCACAGTGTTTTCAATTTCTTGCTGTATGTGCAAACCACTTCCATCTGAAGAGCAAGCACATAACAATACGAGACTTCATTACAAAGTTGAATATTTAATTGAGCCAGTTAACTGAATATTGCATATGTATTGATAAAGAAACTAAATATTACTTAAATCAAATGAAAATTTAAATGAAAAAATGTAATCTATTTTAAATACTTATAGAATAAGCTTTTACTTAAAACTCATCAAATAATTAATGAATTAAAATGAGAATAATAATTTATGATAGAGTTTAATGGTAGCACCAGATTAAATTATTAGTCTTTCCGAAATTCCTCTACAGTTTTATGCAAGTTATAAAAGCGTATAGTTTTATACTGTTATAAAAGTATGGGATGACCTTGATTAATTTGCAAAGGTAATTGCTTATACTTTTGACAACGCAACTCGATTATTATATTTCTTGGCTTATTCATTGACGCTTTTATTATTCGTGACATAAAAAATTATAGGGGAATTTTTTAAAGAGAATTATTTAATCTCTTGTTTCTATTAAACTATATGCTTAATTATTTTTCTTCATTTAGTTTATTAATTATTTTATGTGGTTTAAATAAAACCTTATTTTATGAAAATTTGTTTTATTTTTGTCAATTAAATTTTTTTTCTTCTTTCTAGTCTTACACGTTATCAATCAAATTATTCGATTGAAAGTCATTTTTCAACTAGAAAAGATCATTCTATTAGTTTCAATAATTCTATTACTGCCTAAAATCTTACGATAAAATGTACTGTTTCAAAATTTATATTCAAAGTTATGAATATTATCTGAGATTACGTACGCATGACATTTCGATGGCTGGCCGCGCAAGCCGCTAGCTTATAAATAAATTCCTGATCTCCTAGTTTTGTGTCGTTTTCTTAAATTATTCTTATTTTGAGATGGTGAAGGGATTATTTTATAACTTGTGAACATTTAAAATCTTTATAAAAGATATATTATTGGAACTTAAAATTTTAAAATCTCATAAATGAATATAATAATATGTTTCACAATAAAAGTAAGGAAATCAGCTTTTAAAATGAAATGCTGAGAAAAATGTATATAAATTATGAAATAAAAATGGAATGTCAGATTTCATTGTAAATGATTTTAAACGTTGATCACTTTTTAAACTATGACGTTTTTTAGATTAATAAAATAAAATTAATAGTAAATGAAAAATCAATCTATAAAGAAATGGAGAAAGAACTGGAATTTTAAAAATGCCAGAAAGCATCTTGTATCTTAATTTCTTTGCAAATAATTCCTTTAGCAAAGTTTTTTTTTAATGAAGAAAATTGCCCAAATAATAAAATTTTAGCATTCTCATTTTAAAAAAGGGCAAAAGGTTGTTATATAATCTGTAAAAATTTCAAAACTTAAAAACAGAGAACGTTTTAGATGCTGAAATTTAAATGAATGCACCTCAAATGCAGTGGCGTTGCTAGTGGGAGGCAAGGAGGGACATTTGCCTCCGCGCGCAGCCTCAGGGCGTGCCAAATTGCTGTTACGAAATTTTGGAATTAAATATTTTCCATTCTTAGCAAACAGGAGATGGCGCGAAATCTTCAGTTGTCCCTGGGCGCAGAAAGCCCTAGCTACGTCTCTGTTCAAATGGGAGAAGGTTTACAAAACTTAGCAAAAAACAGAAATTATGTGAAATGTTCTACATAAATTTCATAAGGTTGTTTTCGCTCTATCCCATGCAGTAAATAGTAAAATTTTAAACTTTTTGGCTTCTTCGTAAAGGAAGATATCTGTGAAAAATCGATTTTACATTATATTTAAAAAATTCTAAATCGAATTTTAAAAACATCTCTTCACAGCCTTCTATTGTCATCTATAAACACTATGGGTGCAAAGTTTAAGCTCAAGAGCTTATTATGAAATAACTAAAAAATCGGTGAATCGATGAAAGTTTTTTACCATAGCGTCAAACACCACGACTGAGCTAAACAAAAGCTTATAATAGCTCTATTTAATATTGTTTATTAAATAGTAATGTACCTCCTATTTACTATTTTTTAGAGCAGCTTACTAATTTTGGATTCATCCTTTCATTTTCAGAGCTGACTTTTTCTAACTACTTAAAAAAAATTAAAATTCAAGTTTAATTAAAAAGGTTTTTTTTTGAAAACATTTATTATAGGAATTTTAGCCTTATTTCTGCTTGCCATAAGTTTTCTTTTCTCACGTTTCAGTATTAAAGACCTTTCCTGTTCCTGGAAAAGCAAAATGCCTTGAAATACTGACAGCTAAACTCCAAACCAACAAAATCGGCATACTTATCCTCCAGGACATAGGTGAATATTTTTTCCATTATTCACTTCTTTTGAAACGACTAATTTATCTCCTTATTCCTTTCCTGTTCAGTTGATCTTCTGGAATAATATTTTATGAAGTTTCCTTTCTGAAAAATGTTATTTAAGCTCATTTTTCATAAAACAATTACCTAATAATTATATGTATGTTTTGTTTCTACTTTATCAATTTTATTTTGCCTCACTCTGAACTCTTCATTGTGAAATTTTCTTTACGTATTATACATCTCATTGTTTAACAACCCCTCCCTTTTAAACAGAAGAATATCATTATCTTCCAGTTTCTGAAAAGTAAACAGAATCAAAGCCCATGTAGAATGTAAAGTGGGCAGTATGTCGTGAAATTTTGCGTGTCTTACTTGCGCCATTATACAGTGACGAACCCTGAGAACATATAACTATTAAATTATTATAAGTCGGAAACTATTGTTTAGATTATCGACTAAAATGCGATTATGTGAAACACTACTAAGAGGTAATCTTTAAAATCTAGTGACCTTATAAAAGTTATACAGTTACGTACGAAATTTGATTCATACTTTTTCGGGTACGAACAGTTGTTTTATTCTTTGAATAGCTGAAAGTATGAAGCAACTGAAAGGTGCTGAAATCGTGATTATTTTTAAAATATTCCAAGTAAGCATTCCATGTAACAATTAGGAATTAAGGAGAATTGTTGACAGTATACTGTCTTTCATGTCGGTTTCTTGTTAGTAATATTGAATTAGATCTTCACCTTATCGAAATCCCAACGCCTTTAAGAGAAAATATTGTCATTCAAAATATAATACACCGATGAAAAATGAAATCCCAACATCAAGAAGAATCCACTTCAGAGGATTAAAATATAGGTAAAGCGTTTGTCTAGGTAATATATTTATTTTATTAGTGTTTGAAGGTCACTGGCTAAAGATGCGCGAGAAGAGTCATTCAAATGTGAAACAGTGGTGCCTTGATAACCGCTGTAGTCACCACGATATTGAATCCCAGAACGCATTGTGTCGTACAGGTGCCGTATATCATATTGTGGGATGGAGTTCCATGCCTGTTGTACTTGGTCAGTCTCAGTAATTGTCCGTGCTGGTTGTGGATAACGTTGGACTTCTCGTCCCATACATACCGCTAAATACTAGATGATCTCACAGGCCAAGGTAACATGTCGACACTCTGTGGAGAACGTTGGGTGATAGTAACGGTTTGGGGACGAGCATTATTCTGCTGAAAAGTATCCCCTGGAATACTGCTCAAGAATGGCAGTACAATTGTCAGTCTGACTTTCCAATTTGCTATTAAGGTGTGTGGGATAGTAACAAGAGTGTTCCTGCTGTCACAGAAAATTGTTCCTCAGACTATAACTCCTGGTGCAGGTCCAATGTGTAAATCCCAACGGCAATTTGGTTCTAAGCATTCACCTGGCCTTCATCACTGGCACCAAGACAGAAAAGGCTCTCATCTGAGAACGCAACAGATCTCCACTACACCTTCCACCTTTGATATCGTTATAAAAATGCAGCTGGCACGGCAATCTTCTCTTTGAGTGGTGGCACGTATGCAGCCGGATTCGGCCTTCTTGAGACCGTACTCTTGTGACCACTGCTGCCAGTACCCATGCACCGCGGATACGTACCTGCGCAGTCTTTCTGCAGTATCGCGAAAAGAAAATGCATCTATTCATAGCCATATTACATTGCCTTGTTTAAACTCAGTAAGCTGCTTATATTGCCTTCGTTTCTTTAAAAATATTCTTGACTCAGATCTCGCTCACAACGCCCTGGCCGGAAGATAAATAAGTTTATTCGGCGTAATTAAAGAAAACGTAATTTCCATGCTCATAGTGAGGCTACGAGCGCCACACTTATTCCTCTAGTGCGAAATTTCAGAAGCCATCATCTTTCAGATGTGCAAATAACATAATTCCTAAATTTAGTTTATTTATCACAACTCCTTGCTAGTGTTGTGATTTCACTTTTCCATCAGTGTATGCATATGTGTTACATCAGATGTTTAATCATATCAGTCTCTCAGTAGAAGAAAAAAAGTGATGTAGTTTTTAAATTACAGATGTAAAAGACTTGAGAATTAATATCATTGCATAGTAATTAAAGTATTAAATATTCCTCAAGAACCATTTTCGCACACGCTTAGGCAAATTTCATTAGATCAATTGATTAATTAAGAGTCAGAGAATAATATGGTTATTTAGGTTATCTGAATGTTGCAAAGCACGCAAGGGCTGTCTGCCTAAGGGAAGTTTCCGTGGAGAGTTTTCTAAGCGAAACTAGTTCGTGTGCACTTCACACGTGACGAAAACCAACCTTGAAACTTCCTCATTTGGCTGGGATTGAACCGAGGTCGCACTTATAATATTCAGCGGTCTTAACCACTTGACCAACAGTAGAACAAAACGATTTGTTGCAAAAGTAATGCTGGGAATGGATGCATGCACATAATTCTGGTGCAATAGTTTTATTTAATGATTGTTTTTGCTATAATATATAACATAATGAAATAATAATTATGGACTTCTTTTGTTTTCAATCATGATATTATGTTTTATAGATTATTCTACAAATGACATTTTGATGTCTGTTTTCGACAAAGGAATATCCTCCATTATTCTTGAAGTTTCTGAAGATACCTCAGGTAGCATGCTAAATATCACTGAAAAATGGAAATTATTAGGTGTCAAACACATCTTGTTCATGCACTACGATAATTCAAAGTTATTAGCTCTGTGGTCTAAGGTAAGAAATGTATTTTTGTTCAGTTTTAAGAAATAGTAACGAAATAGCAAAGAATTCTGTCCATCCAAATACACTGCTATATATGTTTAACGATTAACAAATTTCACAGACAATTTATGACAGAAACAAAGTTTTTATTTTTAGCATATATTTTTCAGATATTAAACAAATACGTACTTAAACGAAAGAAAGTAGTTTACGTCACGTAACTTAGTGTCAAGGGCTCTACAACTGCAACTGTCTGTGTGAGCAACGCATTTTAGAGTGTAACAGTACGAATTAGTAATGAAAATTACCTGCAGTTGGGCACTGGTTTTAGTATTGGCCCTTTTATAGATTTTTTTTGTGAAACTAAATAAGCTGCATATACGTGACTCTAGTATTTGTTGGCACAGTGCTTGAGAAGGTTATCCTGTTTGTTCTTGCCCAGGATATGGAAACGAAAAATGGAAGCTGGAGACTTATGCGTACTGGTATGTACAAGAAATATGAAAGTATAAGAAAAAAGAATTACGCATTTCCGGTACAACCGGCGGAGTTGCTTTAAAGTACTTGAGATGCGAATTATTTTAGATTACTATTCTGTTTAAAATTCTCCTGATTTAGAGATTCTGGTGAAAGCAGACAAACAGCAGAAACACAGGACAGACTTTAAAATAAACAAAACGTGTTACTTAAAACAATACTTATCATTCTAAAATGCAGCACATTCCAAACAAAAGTCTTGATATAGAACGACCTTGGCAGAGAATTGTTAATTCTAAATTTCCTAATCGCGAGCCATATTTTACAGGGACTACGAAATTGTAAAATCTGAGTTCAAATTTTTCTCATACACAAAATGTTTCATTTTTTTTCCTCTTTTCTTCTTCCAGATTTCTGGAAGGCAATAACTTTTAGTTAAGTTCAACATACTCTGTTTCATACACTCGATCTGTTTACATTGTATCCCTAAAATTCAGCATACACAACATTCACTCTATTTAGCAGTTTATTTGCGTGAGATCAAACATATCAGTTTTTGTGTTCAGAAGATTTCTGCCGCCTAATTCAACTAAAATGTAGAAACTCAGTATTCAAGACACACAATACCTCAAACGTGGTGGCTGGCAAGTGTACAAAATTCTAATAAGTGTTTCATTAAACTTTCAATACATATAATCATTCTACATACAATTACACGTAATTTTCGTGTTACGGTTTCTGTAGATTAACGTTTTCTTCTCTAAATTTTGAAATATATCTTGATTCCTTACAATCTTAAAAGCATACAGTAGCTGTGGCCGCATATAAAGATGAAAATGTACAGTCTAGAACTAAAATTCACGGACGTCCAAATGTAATTTTAGTAACTTTTAGCGCTAAGAAAGTTCTAACTTTCAGTGCTAAGAAAGATTTCATAGAGAACTTTATACTTATCTTTGGATGCGGCTGAGTGGTTTCAGTATCTTTGATTATGGCAAAGCACTCGAGGTCTATCTCCCTAAGAGGAGGGATGCTTTCGTAGAGGACTTTCTAAGGGAAACTGGATCGTATACACGTTACACATTTGCTGCTGAGCGAGTTTCCTTCCTGTTAGCTTACATGCTTTTCTGTAGAAAATTGTCCCGATAGACCACTGGCTGATCTGCGCGACACGAGTCCTTCGATATGATCTCTCTCCTTTGCTGCTCGTCTGGGAACAGTCATTTTGTGCCCAGTGCTGATCTTTTCTTCTCATGGTTTGTCGCTGGTATACCACCTGCTCTCTTTTTCGCGTGCTTTCCGGAAATTGCTGGTGTTGTATGTTGGAAGCTGGGATCCGGCTTCTTTCGCCCTCTGCTCCACTCCTTCGATGCTTCTGTCCTCTTCTTCCTTCCTTCGGACCTGCTCTGGAATTCGTGGTGTCGGGAGGTATGCTCCTCTTCCTTTTGATGTTATTACCTGCTTGGCTTTTCGGTTCTCGTTTTTATCTATACTCCTTTCTTTGGTTTTTCCGTATAGGGCTATTGACTGACTTCTCGTTTACCCTCAGACTCTTTTATTGCTCCCAACGAATGCACACCATTTCCCAAACTATTTCCAGACTTTCTTCAAATTTATATTCTTCTCAAATGTTTAACAAATAAGGACCGTGATCATTGTAACGCAAAGTTACATATGCACTCATTTTGACCGTGTATGCATTTTTAACGTTTTTTACCTCTTACTGTTTAAAAAACATCGTAAGGCAATAAAAAATTTAAGAATATTTAAATTAATAAACAAAGATTCTTAAACATAACTGATAATAATGTATTACAATTATGAAGCTTTTATAAAAGCAGAAACGTTTTTGTTACCAAACACAGATATACACCGGTGGCCACTGTAAATGCAACATGCTGAAGGAAGCATGCAAATAACATGAAATTTACAACATGCATTAGCGGAGGTGAGATATGCAGATGATTAGAATTTCAGCGCAGACGCACCTCACGCGCGCCACTTCAAAGCGCTATTTAAGGCGTGCAGCTTTCGACCATTTCAAGTTCGGCAATTGTGTTTTTCTTGTGGTTTTGGTCAAAAAAACGATCAATTATGCCTCGTAGTAAACAGCGATCATCGTTTGATCAAGTATCCGAGTTCGACAAAGGAAGGCTAGTGGCCTACCGAGAGCGTGGATTATCTTTCAGCAAAATCGGTAGTCCTGTTGGACGAAACCAAACAACTGTAATGCGGATATGTGACCGTTCGATGCAGAAAGGTACGAATGACCGACGTGTTCGATCGCATCCACCTCAGTGCATCACTTCCCGTAATGACAGGAACTTTGTGCGCATGACAGTGACGGATCGCTCAGTCACATCACGAACCATAGCACAGCACATTCAGTCTGAAACGCATCATCCAGTGCTTGCGTGTACCATTCGACGCCATTTACAGCAGAGTGGTCTGTCCGCAAGACGTCCATTGCTTCGTCTACCCTTAACGCAGAACCACAGACGTCTCCGCCGCCAATGGTACGATGAAAGAAGGATGTGGATGGCAGAATGGAATGAAATTGTCTTTACTGACAAGTTACGCTTCTGTCTGCAACATCACGATGGTCGGATTCGAGTCTGGAGACACCGTGGTGAGAGGATGCTGAACAGCTGCGTTATGCACCGCCACACTGTTCCTGCACCCGGGGTTATAGTATGGGGTGCTGTTGGATATCACTCTCGCACTTCTCTAGTACGCATTCCCGGTCCATTAAACAGCCAGCGCTACATCTCCGAGATGTTGGAGTCAGTTGTCCTTCCTTACCTTCAGGGCTTGCCCACAGCCATATTTCAACAGGATAATGCGTTACCACATGTGGCAAGCATTGTCCAAGGATTCATCGTCAATCGCCGGATTGAATTGCTTCCCTGGCCGGCTCGCTCTCCGGATCTTTCGCCCATAGAAAACATGTGGTCCATGGTTGCTGAACAATTGACCTAGCTGCTACACCATATCAACTTTGGCAAAGTATGGAAGCTGTTTGGTCTGCTGTACCCGAAGAATACATCCAAAGTCTTTTTGAATCCATGCCGAGGTGTGTGACAGCGGTGATCTCCAACAATGGCGGCTGCTCTGACTACTGATTCTAGAAGGAACCACACTTCACAAGTGTCTATAAATTTAATCATTTGATACTTGGTGAACATGTTATCTACTAAATAAATTTTGTTGCGATATCTCTTGTCTTTCCTGGTGTTGCAATTTGGGTGGCCAGCAGTGTATATATCACAATAATACAACTCTTGATAGGAACACAAAACACCAAACTTTCTAATCGAAACGAACTAGTTTTCCTTTGAGAAATATTTCATTGAATATTTACCAAAATAAGGCATCATCTACTCATCTATAGAAAGATGTGCTCAAACAAACCTCATGTAGCAGGAAATAGGCTTTTAAAATATTTAAATAGAGAAGAACGTTAGCCAGTTTTTTGGTTTTATCCAATCCTTCATAAATTATAATGCTTCCTTCGTTGAAACCGTTGTCTCGTATATTCGTTATTTTGGAACAGTACTTTTGTGACATCTGTAAAAGAAAATCCCACTGTCTATGAAAATCTGTGTACACTTACAAAGACACTATTTTGAACAGACGTTGTGTTTTCGCATTATTTTAAAAAATTTATACTTATACCAACAAAATAAAATCATAACTGTACCTTTTGACTCCATTATGCAGTCTAATGTTTCTAGAACACTGGCCTGTTCTAGAAGGAACCACACTTCACAGAAGTCAATATATTTAATCATTTGATACTTGGTCAACATGTTACCTGCTAAATAAATTTTGATGTGATACCTCTTGTCTTTCTTGGTGTTGCGATTTGGGTGGCCAGCAGTGTATTATATACTATTATAATGTAAAGTTTACAAACTTCCTCAGTTCCTTTGCTCAACCAGTGTTGCCAAAATCAGAACGTAATAATAAACATCAGTCAAATTGGCCAATGCGTAGTTATATGTTTCAATCGGCTTTCTTCAAGGCTAAGTACCTGTGGTCTCGACGAGAGAACAACATATTATTCCTCTCACACAATCGCTTAATGAAATCTACATTTGTAATATACACTGGTGTGCAAAAATTAAGGACGAGACGGTTTTTTCAATATAACTTTGTACAAAAGCTTTCCAAATCAACACATTTAATACCGTAAGATCCCCAATACCTAAGGACATGAGTAATGTAAGCAACACTTAGTAAAAGAGAAATCAGAGGGATAAAAAGAAGCTTTATTGAAAAAGTAGCATGGAGCGCAATGCGACTGAAGGCCGAAACATCCCTGTGATGGGTGTCCAGCAAGAAACATCCGGTCTTTAATAGGGGGATATGACTGCTAGGCAGGTTTCACATCATTTGTGTATGCTGGATATGTAAATGTTAATGAGCTGTTGAGACACTGCTGCTCGTTCCTCTTGTAGCACAAATCGCAGTCTCGGAATCGCTACTGCCGATAAGTTACGTGCTGCCACGGGTCTCCCTAGTAAGTTCCGTACATGCTTGACGGGATTTAGATCCAGAGACCTTGCCGACCAATTCATGTGTTCAATATCTTCACTCTCCAACAGCTCTTCGACAGTAACTGTGCGATGAGGTGGAGCGTTGTCGTCCATGAAGAGGAACTGAGGACCCATAGCCCTTGTGAAAAGACGCTTGTAAGGAAGAAGAACCTCGTTACAATAGCAGTCCCAGGTGACGAACCTCCTTGGGAGATATGAAGGTCGGTCCGGCTACCAAGCATTATGTCTGCTCGAACGAGAACTCCGCGACCTCCAAAACAGTCCCTTTTGATGATGTTGAAGGGGTTATTGCGTGTTCCCCGCTCTGTCCAGATGTGTATGTGTCTAGAATCGCAACTCAGACTAAATCTGCTCTCATCTGTAAAGAGTACTCGTCCCCATTCATTGTCTCTCCAATTCCGGTGTTCCCGGCACCACAGAGAACGCCTTCTCCGATGGGCAGGCGTTAGAGGTACACACCGTACAGGGCGTCGTGCAAACAGACCACCACCGTGCAGTCTTCTGGCCACGGTAAAACGCGATATCGGTCGTCCAGTCGCCTGTGTCGTGTGTCTAGCGATTTCTCCCGCTGTCTGCCGCCTGTTTCTTCTGGCCTGTAAGGCAATATACCGGTCATCTGCGGGTGTGGTTCCTCGTGGACGACCACTACTAAACCCCCGGATAGCTGTTCCTGTAGTTTGAAATTGTCTCCAAAGTCGTGAAACGATGCTGTGAGCAATTCCGAACTCTGCAGCCACACTTGTCACACTGCGGCCTTCCTCCAACTTCCCAATGATTCGACCTCGGGTAAAAGCATCCAGATGTCGTCTAACAGATTGATTATTCGCCATTTCTTGCTGAGGCAGCAACTCGGTGTGATTTTAACTGCTATACGGCGTGCAATCTCTTTGCCAGAAATACTGATCTTACACTGACAACATGCTTTATACTACTCAGACACTCCCCCATTACGTCTACCTGCATATCTGCGCATGTGCTACCGTACATCACCTTACTTAATCTCCTGATTGGTCTTTCTGTCCGCTGTGCCTCTTCGTTCAGCTGATATGCTAATTTTTCGACTTCGTCCTTAATTTTTGCACACCAGTTTATTTCGCACCATTATTTGCGAAGAAGTAACCCACTCAAGCTCGTCCTTGAACTTCGATAAAAGCTTAATTCAGCGGGAGTTGCATTGCTAACCCTCATGTATTTCCAACTGTCAACTCCATTTTTCCCACGTTTAAAGACTCATACGTTTTGAGAAAAGAGAAAGAGAACAGGTGACGAATAAGCATACAGAACACAGGAAGTATTCATAGTGATACATATACTGTCCCCGGTGCTACTGAGCCAGCAAAGCTTCCTATAGGTCATTCAAATATGTTACATGCGTAAGTGCAGAGGCCACCTAGAATTTACAATAAGTTAGTAGTATGCCTCGTGCACTAGTTGTTTAGGTAAGAAATATCTCCATGAGTCCCGCAGCATCCTCGGATCGTCGTGGAACATCTGTGAATTGGAGCGGACAGGTAGTTTTGTCACTGCCAACGGGTCACCGGACCTCCACCTTTCCTCCGAGCTTCCAAGTTTTCACAAGCACAGACGTGAACCTTTTGTTAAATTTAGATGCTTAAACAGAAATATGATTCTTTAGAGTAACAAATTAAGTTCAATAGATATGGCAGCTTCTCTGGAGTGTATCATATGCATAAAATCCTTTCGGTGGACAGTACTTGAGTCATATCTATTGAATGTCGTGTTAACGGATTGTACAGTGTATATTTCATTGAAATGTCCTGACTTTTACCTGCTTCTTAAAGAAATTTCCAGCATAACTTGCGTTAAGGGTTAAAGATAATTCAAGCATAACTGATGATAACTACAGTGATCAATGCATTGCATTCATGAGCTATTCATCCCGAGACGATCAGTCTCATAGAATGTTTAAACAGATATTCCTAACTCTTGAGGTGATCGCAATGTCAGCAGTTGCTGCGAAATTATTGCATTAGCAGATATATATATATTGTTGCATGCGTACGGGTTCGTAATAGATTAAATGCACAAGTCTGATGAAAGGTTAGTAAAATTTATTCTTATCACAAGAAATAAAACAAAATGCTGAAATATTTTCTCGCAGATATCCGCACAATATCGCAATATGACGCAAAATAAACAGTAGCTATATTTTAAACTACTAAAACGTTAAAGAAAGAGAACGCAATTCAAAGCGCACAGGTTGCTAATCCGATCCAAAAATTACAGCGGCTAAGTAAACAACAATAAGTAAACAACTGAACTGAGATGTTTTTCTCCGTCTTTTATAAGCTTTTTAATCAGTAACGAGAAGCTTCTTGTAATTTCTCGAGGTTTCTGGAAAGCAAAAGAGTAGAATTACGGTTACAGCTAACACACAATTCCATTATTTCAATTTAAATATAAATTACGAGATTATCTATTTATTAAATGAACTTGCTGCTGTATTTTTATGTTTTCTCCGTAGTTTTTTCTTAAAACTCGTTACCTGCTGCATTACACGGGGAAATAAAACAATTTTAATTACAATTCTACCAAAAATAGCTAACTAATTACAAAATCCTTAACAATATATATATATATATATCATGACTTAATACACCAGCTTTAAGATTAGTTAACTCTATCTCATTACAAATAGCAATGTGTGAATCTTCCTAACGTTTATATGACAAGATCTCACCAAAAGTGTAGCTTTTTATAATATATTTATTTTTAGCTTTTGGTAGTAATTGACAAAATAGACCAATAGCTACATTTTATCTATCAAGATTTTCAGTGTTTTGATAATCAAAGGCTTCATGGTTTCTTTGACAGATTTTAAGCTACCATCTATCTTCAATATCATTTCTAACGTACGTCTTTTATAAGAGTATTTAGACAAGTTCTCATGTATCACCTATAACGTTTCTTCTAGTACCCTTTAAATTCTTATGTCTGTTTCATTAATTCTTACAATATTCACAGTGTTTTGTATCATCCAAAACATTACTGATATACGTATTGATAGACAAGGGATTTATAAGCTTACAATGTTGATGAATGGGATACAATATTCTGAATGTACACTACTAGCCATTAAAATTGCTACGTTGTAAAAAATCGCACACAGAAAATCTGAAATTATCATGAAACGTAGAGCTTACTAAAATATGCAAATGCACTCTTTTGCAAAAAAATCGAAGCACCATGAAGGAAGTAGTTGTTTTTGATGAAACTGAAAATGTGTATAGCTCATATACAGATAATAAAATGATTAAAAATTCAAGGTCATAGTACCTGTTCGAGGTTCAGAATTACCCATTGAGTGTTCAAATTAGTAGTTGGTCGAACCGCCCCTGTTGGTAATGCATGCTTGACTTCGCCGAGGCAAGGAGTGGTAGAGGTTCCTAATGTCATCTTGCAACACATTCTGCCAGGTATTCATCAGTTGTCGCTCCAGATCTGCGATATTTTATGGTGCCCGAATCTGGCGATCTACCATGTCCCAGACATGCTCCATTGGTGAAATCTCTGGTGACCTTGCTGTCCAAGGAAGAGTATCAACCGCACGGAGACAGTCCACAGATATGCAAGCGGTATGTGGCCTGGCATTATCTTGATGGAAAATGGTCCCAGAATGACGTACCATGAAGGGTAATGCAACCGGCCGCAGGATGGTATCAACATATCACTGAGCTATTAAAGATGTACGGAGGATGACTAAAGATGACCTGCTGTCATGAGAAATAGAGCCCCACACCATCACACCAGGGGTTATGGTTGTATGCCTTTGTGAAACAAAAGCTCATTGAGACCGCTGGCTCCGCCCTTTCCAGACACGAACACGGTGGTCATCTGCTTCAAGAATGAAATTCATCGCTGAATAATATACGATACCAGTCTGATGGCAGCCATGATGACAGGCTGCGACACCACTCCAGATGACTCCGCCGATGTTGTGGGGTCAAAGTCTTAAATGTCTCTGTGAGCGCCGTGAGATGGTGGACGGTACTACGGGAGGTATAGACGCGGCTGTAATTCGTTGAATAGTCAACAATAATACCATTGGGGTGGTTCGGGCCTGGCGAACAATCATCCTATCTTGCCTCGCCTTTGGCCTTCCATAGCCTTCATTTCGTCGGCAATTTCCTTGTAGCAACCATTGCTGCCAACATCTTTGCACAGCAGTGTCTGTACGCTGCAGGTGGCGGCTTATTGCTCGATATGACCACCCAGTTTCACGCAACCCTACATTGCGACCACGTCCGAAGTCGTTTAGTTGTCTGTAAGGTCTTCGATATCGTCGTAATGGCATCTTTAGTTGCTTCTTTACGGAATTACAATGGCAACAACAAAAAGAGATAAAGTTTCGGCCTCTGTTACTGGTTTTATACATTCCGAATTGCACACTAGAAATGCGCACCATGATCGCAATTCCTGTTCATTTGCCTTGAAACTTTGATCATTTGCATGTTCGATCAAGATGATTTTGCATACCAAATTTCGTCACGATCGCAAAAGTCCTTCTTGGTGCTTCGATTATTTTGCAAAAATATGTAATAATGCATTTCATGGCCAACACATTTTCAAAGTCTACCGGTATTGCGGATTATGGTACCTCGCAGATGCCGCTCTCCTTGGTTGAGATCCAATGACTTTTATGAGAATTTTCAATCAAAGAATCCAGAAGACCCACACAGAGCGACATGAGAGATCTCAGCAGCCCTCAGCTGTCAATGTTCCAGACGACGGGAATCGTGTATGCATCTCCGTTTGGGATCAAAATTATGTATTTTGAGTCAGGGAACTGGGTGTGTTACAGAGCAGGTATTCGAATATACGGTAATACCACACTTGTAACTCCTAAAACTGTAAAGAAGGCGACCATTGCTTCGGCGTTCTTTGATACTACAGCACTACAATCAGTAACTGCCATGATTGAATAAGTTCAGCAAGATAAATGGACGCATCTTTGTATGACATTATAACAGACGAAAGGTTGTCTTTAATTTACTACGTACTAAAACTCTAACTCTCATATCTCAATATTAGCAAAAACATACGGTGTGAATTACACCTGATCTTAACTACTTTTGAAAGCACGCAAAGACAACCAGATAAACTCAAGTTTATTCTATCTCGCCAACAAAGTCGAGCGTAGAAGTCTCTTGATTAAAAATTTAAGAATTTCTTTTATCAAGGTTACATCTTTTGGATCGGGCAAACTAAAAGCTAAATCAAGTTTTAACTTACCACCAAACGCTAACATCAAGAAATTATAGTTTTCTCTCAAGTAGCGACGCTTGTTAAATAACAGGTAAGCGTGCTTCCCTGTCAAACTTTCAGTCATATGGTTACAAATTCTTTTCAGTAAATTTATGCTAAACCACTTACCAATCAAATCTGAAAAAGTCTCTGGAACGAGCGAGGACGTAACGAAGTGAGGCATAAAGAAAAAACTCAAAATTAAAACTGGTTAGTTAAACTCAAATAAAATACCACAGTATCACTTTTTTGACGCATCCCGGGTTTGCTTTCAGTATCATCGCGGTAGTTCCATCTGTAGAGATATGGAGAGGAACGAACTTTGGAAGCTTGAATTCTTCATTGTTATGCCGACCCAACAGCTAGATTGATGCTATGTGACTCCGTTGACTGCACATCCTCTTCATCTCTACATGTCCGCTACACTTACCAGCCACCGTTTCATTACTGAAGTTTTAATATCTTCATCTTTGTGTCCACGGTTGTTCCATATCTTTGGGGCCTCCGCACCCAATCTTTTAACTGTACAGTGTGAGTTGCCTACGCTATCCTACGTCTCTTCTACTCGCAATGGAGTGCTCGTTAGATCTCACACCAGTTTGAAACTGCTGCTCACTGGTTTCAGAGAGACTGACACGAAAGCATCCGTCAGAGAGACCGACACAAGAACATCCGTCAGTTAATACGTCAGATGAGTTCTGGGATACTTGCTACATAATTGAAGTACGTATAACTACCATCCAATGCCATAACAACTGTTACTGTGATCGGAGTCGTAGGCTCAGCGTACTGATTTCTTCATGTTGGGCACCTCAAAACTGCCTGAATTTTAATCGTTTCATTTTACCATTATAATATATCTGTAAAATAACTATGATTCTGATAGCTTCTTTCCTTCATGGTGTAGCAATTTTAAATTATCATGAAATTTTAGAGCTAAGTTTAACTGTTTCCAGCAAATCTGACAAACAATAAACAGCAACATTTATTACAATGATATCTCAACTTGCTAGCCCTAAAATATCGTATGCTTACAGCTGAATATTTTGTGCAAGTAATCGTTTACTTTGATGTTGTGAAGATCTAGCACTATGGATTTGAAAGCTGAGCAAAGAACAGGAGTAAAGTTTTCTGTAAAAAATAATAATTGTTTTTGTACTGAGACATTTGAAATGTTGTATAAAACATACAGGAAAATAAAGAATTAATGCGAACCAATGTGTTTAGTTAGTAGGAACGTGCAGTAGCCGTGGAGGGGTTTTTTGAATTTATGGCTCTCTGTTTCTGGGCTTTTGGTGCTTTAAAGTGTAACGACATCTCTGGTTTGAATCAGGAGGGCCACGTGAAATAATCGCGTTAGACCTTTGAGGACAAAACCTGAGGCCAAGTCAGAAGAGTGAAATACTTTACACTGTCACAAAAGAGCTCTTCGGTGGCGAATACAAGCAATTCAATTCCTTCAAATTTGAGAGCGTTGGTTGGCTTAACAGACGCCATAAACGAGGATGACCCCAGAAGTGATCGCCTTTAGAAATCTCGAAAGCATCAAAATATGGAAAAAGTTCTGAGATTCTTGCTGTAAAACTGTCACCGATCTTTAGCTGATGACTTAACAAAGAATCAGTATAAGCATTGCTCACAAAATTGTCATGGAAGATCTTGAAAGCAGAAAACTTGCTCTCAATTTCTCCGTTACGCCTTTACTTAATGAACAGAAAGAAAGTCGAATTTCTGCGTATCATGATTAGATTCAAAATGGCAGATGTTAAAACTGATTTTTCAAACAAACTGTAATTGTATATGAAATTGTTGATCCTGATACAACATAGTTACCAAATGCATTGGATAAAGAAGCTTCACCATGCACACAGAAATTTAGTTTCAGAAATCTGGAATAAAGACCATGCTGATCAATGTTTTCTGTTAGAAAGAACATTTCATAAGAAAATCGTTCCCGAGGGACATATTTTATAACGGAGACCAATTTTTATAAAAAAAACATAAGGGACAGACTTCTAAAGGGAATTCATCTCATTAGACTTGAAAAGGCTGAATCGAATAACTAGTTTTTGTTGCACTTTAATGTGCTGTGCCACAATTCCATTCTAGTCAAGCAACTTCTAAGAAAGAAATATGTCACAGTTTTCAGCCTTCCCCTTGTTCGCCAGATTATAACCTCACAGATTACTTTCCTCACTACTACTTTTCTCTGCTTTCTCTTTTCTGAAGTGAAATGTCACCTCAAAAGTTGTAGGGATTTATATTTATTTTAAATAACCAGTTAAATTTAAGTTTGTGTTCTTTCCTATAAGCCTTCATTCCCCTAACTGTCAATGCCAGAATATTTAAATTTGGTACCGCACTTGAAGTAATGCAAATTCTACCAGTGGGACAAAAGGTTAAATACCAAGTTCTAGAAGGGAAAGTTAGAGAGTGTGAGCGAACTCTGTGCTTGTTGTAGCGTGAGCTTTTTCTTAGCATTGATTGCTGGTTAAACGTGGCGTAACAGCTACTGCTTTGCTGCCACTAGATTCTCAACGCTCTTTTAGGAAACAGGATAGTAAGCGTCATTCTACTTTAGCGTAATTCTACTACTTGTGAATATCTTCAAATTCCGAGTTTAGTTCTTACTGTTTCAGTTACCGCCCAAGCAGACGCATAGTTTGTTAGCGCCGAATTGACGCATTTAAATTTCTGAAGAGTGTAATAAAGAGTAATTATAACCCTTCTTCTGTGCAGCCACTACTCTTCCAGTTTTCACACAACAGATAATCAAGTAGACCCTACAAGGTAATTATTTGAAGACTCAGGTAACCTTAAAGTACCTGAACGGAACTCCAAGAGATGAAGTCAACAATGGAATCAAGCATCTATATGGAAACTCCAAACGTTGTGTAGACTCAGAAGGATTGTATATTGAAAGCTAAGAAGTTTGAATGTTGCTTTTTTCAACTTTCGATTTTGTACATGCTACTGTGTATTTTCATTTTCGCTAAATGTTCTCTCTTAAAATATTCGTTTCTCTAACTTACTTTATTGGAAGAATACACGATACACTAGACACAGAATTCAAAATATGCTTCAATATGTCAATCTGCTTTTGTGCTATCAGGAAGACTTTTCTGATCTACAGCAGATATTTATGTTATCGGGATGATCAGCAGCAGGATATTTTAAGTATCAGCAAGATATCAGCAGCAGAATATATATTAATAGTTAGGTTTGGAGGATCTTGCAAAAGAAGCGATACCCTAAAGAAGCCGTTCACTGTAGGGTTTATCTGAACTAATGAATAGGTTTCATGTATCGAGTAGTCCGGCTATACGTGAAGTTCGGATTTTCTTAACTACCTGAAAAACAAATTTTTTTCTACATCGCGAAGCTATATCTGCTGCGCCAGATGTTTCCGTTAGCTCAGGTAAACTTTACCGCGAATGGACTTCTAATTACCGCCTATTTCAGGGGTCAATGGTATATGATTTTAGGTACACAAAGAAGTGGCGAAATGTTGTTTAGTAATTTAAGTTCCTGAATTTAAATTTTTGATATTATCATTGACAAACAAATAAGTTTCCTAGGCATAAGCTTCTCATACTAAGAGAGACAAATTCTTTTATTAACATTCTTTAATTAAAGGTCCTTTCAAACATTATGTTATTAAAGCACGCAGGCATATTAATCTGCTATTCATTATTCATCTCCATCATCATTTTCAAATATAAGTATTTAAAACATCTACATATTGAATATGATATGTAAGACGCTTAAAAATATTTTCGTTATTTTTATTCTTTCAGTTTGATTTATTTATTTATTGACTTAAATAAATAAATAAGAAGAATATATCCTTTTAATAAATCGAATGTCTTTTCAATAAATGTTGGTTTGACTTATATATTCTAGTCAACTTATTTTTATATCAGTTTAATATGTTATTTGACTTACCAATTAAGTATGAAATTACAGATTCTGCAAACAATCTGTGATGACATATGGTGGCTGTTTTTTGAGGAAAATGATGTTCAGAATCAGTTACTGGAGATATGGCATGAAAGCAGCTGCACTGCAATGGGTTGGATTTTATTAAACAAAAGTTGCGTTCTCCAGACTTATTCTTATGCTACAGATGTAAACACAAATAATCAGGAAATGTTTTTTAATTCATCGATCATACGACGACAGAATCACTCACTCAAAACATCAGTAAACCACGAAAGGAGAAGAAAGAAGTCTAGACCAAAATTAGTGAGATTAGCACTTGATGAAGTAAGGAATGTTTACTTTTTTGCATTGCAAGATTGTGTAATTATTCTTTCTTACAGCTAGAAAACTGTTTTTAAATACCTAACAGTAAAGGTCATATACCTTTCAAATACTTCTGTCCAAAATTCTTAATAATTCCTTTCGTTACTTAAAGCAAACATATTTTCTGCCTAGCACGTTAATTACTATAATTAAAACCATATTCAGCATAGTATATTGCAAATCAAGTTGCTATTAATGAAGTAATGGATTTCTTACTGTTTCTAAATTAATGTGCATGGTTCCACACTACATTTAGATGTCAACTCCTAGAACCATAAACATAGTCTGAAGATTTGTCGTACTGTCCTGCAAACAGTACCACAAATCCAAGCAAAAATAAAAATAAATCACTTTTTGTTTTCATGTCAACCTAAGAGTTACGAAGAATTCATAAACAATTTTTTTATCAAAGTCCTGCAGCTTTTGGGAAATTTGGTGGAATGCTAAGTAAAATTTAAATATTAAATACAAAGTAGCATGAATCTTTTAAGCTTTGGCTCAGAAGTCCGTTACTTCCATGAAATAACAACGGCTAGCGGAGCTAACGCAATTAAGCAATTCAAATCAGCAGCAAGAAGTTCTCCCAAAGTAACTGGGCAGCGACAGTTTCCTAAGGTTGTCTTTCAAAATCAAGAGCTATGCTCTTATGCACATTTACTGATTTGCATCCTGGTGGGATAAGCTGACGAATGTAGAAGTAAGGGTAAAATAATAAGATAACTAGTTAATGAGCCTCAAACTCGACAAATGTAATTAAAATCAATATTCAAATATATTTATGAATGCGTGCAATCTGAATACTTTAAAAAGAACATTTTAATTACTTTGAATAAACATTAATTGATTTATAAATTTCTCGACTAAACTTCCCACCGGCATAGTAGACAGTATGTAAAGTTTATGTGTCTCTTTTACCCTCGATTCGGTTTTTAGTTCATCTAAAGGATGACATTCGCAGTGCCGCAGAAATGATTGATGATCAAATGTTTGCTTCTATGGGACAAGAACCCACATATGATTTTTAAAATTTGCCATAATTTAAGTGGTGCTCACTTTTAATAAGTCAGGTGCAAAATGTGTTTAATTGGTGCTCACTTTTAATAAATCAGGTGCAAAATGTGTTTACCTTCTTATTTTAAATGAGGCGCATTTCATACTGGTCTGGTATTCATTGAAAAGATAAATTTCATACTATATTGAAGGGCTTTTGTTCATTGAAAGTTCCCAATAAAATTAACTATTTATTGTGCCTTTTAGAGTTCGTGACCATTTATTGTGTATTTTAGAGTTTCTCTGATCTTTCATAAAGTCTGTGTTTCAGTACTAGAGAAATTTACAAACTTTTCTTTAACGAATAACTCAAGAAAGTTCCATACAAAATGTTAAACAGCGTAGAATGCAGGCTATTTATTAATACTAAACGCTGCAGTGATAGATTATTGTCTTCAATAATCCGCAGTAGTCTGAGGTAAGAGGAGAGCTATAGCTCCGTTTATCCACCACCATTAATTTTGGGATATTCTCGCTTCTATCGCAACAATTACAAATGCTTTCGCTCGCTATACAATATGCTAAGCGATTCTATTTTAACATTAAAGCACTATGCATATAAAGCTTTGCTAGAATGTACTACTGTAAATAATAGCGCCTCTATGATTCCACACTACATTTAGATGTCAAATCCTAGAACAATAAACACTATTCTACATTTTCGACCGTATCTATGATCATAATATTTTTACAGGTGAAAAATGTCTTATGATATCATTACATGCATAATATAATATTTCTAACATACTATTAATGATAGCTGGCAAATTCATAAAAAATAAGGATATTATTATTTTTTAATTTATGAAAAAAATCAATAAATATATTCTAATTTTTTTTTACTTTTTATTTTTTAATAATTTTATTTCATCAGTTGTTGCTGAAATATCCTACTTTAAAAGGAATACAATTATTTCAGGGATCAACTATGAGATAAACTTGGCTTTTCTAACTTCATTTAATTTCTCCCCCCCCCCTCTTTCTCTTCCTGAATTTTCCAAACTTCATCCTAATACATAGCTATATTTTTTAAACAATTTTCATTTTCTAATACGCAGAGCCACAGTTTTTGAAGTTAATCATTCATGAAGTAATTATATAGTATGTTTAAAAAAAATCTAACTAAACATCATTTTGTGACTGTCATATGAACATTTTTTGAATCTGAAATTGAATTTTTTCACCTGAAATTAAAAATAACTAAAAAAACTTATTTTTTTCATCTCACAGAGTCCACCTTATTTAACATTGAATATGTCTACAAATGGGGAGATAGAATTGCTAAGTGGTCCAGAAGCTGAACTTCTTCGAACTCTTCAGCAAAAATTCGGTTTTGAGTGAGTATTTCATTTTTCAATTTTTGATGAGAGGCTAAATCATGATAAAAATAGAACATTTTAATATGTTAGTGTTGTTTGATTGACTTATTTAGAAAACGTCTGTTTACTCATACGCAATGGCAGAAGGAATTTTGTCTTTGTATTCAAAAACATGCTCCGAAGATAAAAGAAGCATTTTCTCTCTATTACGTAAATAAATATGGCAGCATTTATTTGCTTTCCACATTATGTAATTTACCCTTTTTATCAGAGAATATACAACTTTGAATCTTAATAGTTGCACGATGCTTAAAACAGTAGGGTTTAAATGTAGGAAAAACTGAATTTCACACTGACTGTTGATTTTATAGAAAACAGTTATCCAGAGTTTATAAGGTACTTTCTCTCTTCTTTCCGTGTGCCTTCTTGATCTAACTGGAAGCACACTCGAAGCGTATTCTGGAGGTAAGGAGCTCGAGTCCCGGCGAAGATATTGCACATTTTTCACGTCTCCAACATGAAAAAGCTTAATTACTCTACATTTTAATAAACTGAGCAGTTATTCTCAAACGTGTGTCGACAAAAATATGAAATATTTCGTTTTGTCCTACTGTAAGATTAATGGTTACTATTATTTTGAATTAACAAATTACTTAAAATGTTAGCTTTTACTGAAACGTTTCCTTTTTGTTTCCTCACCAGAAATGTAAATGAGTTTTTAACCTGAGATTTCTGAATTATATGACAGATCGTGTTTCTGCCTTTTGAGGACACACTACTTAGTGTTGCCAATTTGACTCTTCTTTTAGTTACATCGCCACAAACGCTGGTCGATCATGTTAACACGAAAAGTGGATTTATGTTCAACTTAAGTTTTGATAAAAAGGTTGTTTTAAACTTTTTCAGATCTCTGTAGCTACTTCAGACACAGCGACAATTCTCTGTACGTCTGTTAAGAGTTTGGATCTAGTTTAAAGCAAGTCAAACTTTATAATACAATTATATGTATTGATTTGAAATTATTAATTAATCTGTAATTATTAATTAATTGTTAATAATACATACATTTATTTACTATTAGTCCATTGCTACGCTACTTCATTTTCTTCCAGGTCCACTCTTTCTGGCCTGTCAGCAGCCGAGCGATAAAGTTGCTGAACACTGGTAGTTCGACCCGGGTTTGAATCACGGCAAAAGGGCTGGCTGCATGGGCATTTTCCAGGTTTTTTCCAATGGGTAACATGGATACGATTCAGTTCCCTCTGAAAGGCCTTCCAGAAGGCATTCTTCCCTTTAGGCACATACCCCCCTCGAGTGCTTTACCGTAAACAAATAAATCAAACCAACTCTTCATTCTTTGTCCTTTTTTAAGAACTAAAATGTGCATGTGAGTAGCTATAAACTGCAACTAAACACATATGAGTTGCGATGCTAAATTATTGGGGAAATGCTAGCATACTTTTAAAATCCCAAGACTACATGCAATAAACTGGTTTGTTTAAAATCATAGATTCTATACATCAGCCTAATGGAAGCGTAATGGCCTTTCATACTATCAACTGATCTTCAATTCCAGTGCCCATCTTCCAAATTATTATTTGTTTTAAAGTTATTAATGCATCTGCTAACCTTCAAGTGATAATAGCTATACCTTAAAGCAGTTAGGAAATGCAACATTCCTTCTTTATACAGCGCAATCATTTTAGTTCTCTGAAGTCTGGCAACGTATTTTAAACAAATTAAAATATAATCTTCAGAGAATAGGGCAACCTGGTGTTGAGCTCTGAACTATGAAATATTTATGCAGTTGATTATATGTATATTACATCGCTGAATTTTTTTTTCCACGTGCCAGGCCAGGCGCTTTATTAACAGGCATTAGCCTTGCGCCACTACAAAGGCCGGAAGTGGTGGCCATGTCATTATGGAAGCACTTAACAAGTAGCCACCGTTGTCTCCTATGAAGGAATGGACAGTACAACCATGCCTTCTTTGGGATTCGAACCCGGGCCCATCGCTACGGCAATCAGGGTCACTAACCACTACACCGGCTGGTCGGCTGTTGTGAACATGCTAAGGATAAAGATATCACTGCTTATTGGCCACTTGTGTTTCTCAAAAGTCATATTTTTTGTCCTCACTTTTAAAGCGATGCGAATATTTTCAACATGTGCACACAAAAATTAAAATTTCTCGTGATATTGTCTTCAGGATAGATTACATAATGTGCTGTAGCTTGTTGCAGAAAGCCAGAATTTCCAAACATTTATTTAATCCAAACATTTATTTATAAGGTACACAGTAAGTAGCTCAAGCCTAATTGAAGTCGTATTATAACAGCATTTTCTTTGATTCAGTTTTTTGCGCTTTCGCAATGTATATGTAAAGTGTATTTGTAAGTATATAGGAGGCTAATAGCTACATTTTAAGTAGATATGTGTATAGACAAGTATAAATACAAAACCACCCATTTATATATATCATTATTTTTACAATCTGAATATATTTTATTTGTTTCAAATATCAGTTGAGCTTTTCTCACTTCAGAATAAACTGCAAAAATATGTCAAGTTTATCTTGATATAGTGCCGATCATTTACATGTTTTAAATAAAATGAATCTTATGTGGGAAAGAGCAGAAGAAATGTATACCTCCATGTCTGCATTTTATTCTATGCCAAATTGTAAAATTGCGAGTAAAGCAAACTACGCACATGAAAAGAAATCATATGAAAATAACATAAAGCAAATGCAAATAAATGAAATAGTAAAATTGCATTTTTTTTATTGAGGTACAAACTAATGAAATCTCCAGATGGCGAATGGGGTAGAATTAAGAATGGCTCCTGGACCGGACTTATTGGAATGGTTACCAGAAAAGTAAGTACATATCCTTCCTTAACGTAACAGGACATATCACTCATAAACATGCGATTCTGAGGTAATTTGAATGCAGGGTAATTTGAATAATTTCTTCGTAATAATTTCTGCGTACAACAAACTAAAAATATGAATTTTCCGTAAAGTAAAATCAGTTAATTTTTCAACTTTAAATTGGAGTTTACTAAAGAGCTTCAACTTGAGCTTAGCTGTAATGAGAGCATTCCTAAACACTTCAAATGTTTAGGTATCGCTCCCTGGCTCACCCAACACAAATTTTCCAATACATTTATACCAACTGGCAGCCCGTCCTCTAAGGGTGGCATTTGCGATTGTAACTTTTCGTATTTCGGTCACTGGATAGACTACAAAATGGGAAATTAGTTATTCAAGGAAATTGCTAAAATTTTCTCATCGAAAGTAATTGCGAATTTTATGGTAGCCGCTTATCGTATGAATCCTAAAACTTCGATGGAACTAACTAAATCCGGTGGAACTTGCGACATTTAGGAGGCCAGACTAAACATAGAATTTTCTTGAGACACATTTCTTATACGTATTCCAGTATACGGTCTCAACTTTTTTGGTAACATAAACCAGATGAGAACTCTGAAGACATGCGCGACTGCTCGTTATGTCTTGGAAATTACGTCAGAGACTTGGAAAGGGTGCAAAAGAACCATTTAACTAAAATCGGTAGACTAACAGAAGGCTCTGCTCGTGCTTACAGAACCAGCCATCATTTACGGCGTAACTCAAAATAAAGAATTTAACTTAACTACGTAAATCGTAAGATTGGTTGTAAATACTGCGTGACCTTTCGGTAAATGCAGGGTTTAGTGGAACTGCTAATTAATGATTTCAACAAAAATCATCATACTGTACTCTCCTATTTTGACTGAAAAATCGGTTAGTTTAGTCAGCAAATATTTTTATTATTATTAAATCAAAATTACAACAGAACAACTTAAAAAATACAATTAAAATTATACAATCCTTATTTACGTTTATAATAATTTAAATACAATCCTTATTTAGGATTACAATGAAATAATAGAAAATACAACTTGTATTTTTATATAATACTTCTTATAATTAATTATAATACAATTCTCATTCAACATCTTTCTCAAATTATTACTTATACAAATTATACACAAAATAAAACATATTTAATAATCGTCATAAAATTATTTGTACAAATAATTTAACACATCATCAGATTTGGTATATCACGACAAAGACTATTTAAAAATTATGTCTTCAAAATCAGTTATATCTTTCATAATTCTAATACGCCCTAATTTAGTCCTTTCTTATTTAAATAACTTAGATAAATCTAAAGTTTTTATGATGTTGGTAAAAACTTGATCCATGAGTTTATTAAATTATCACACAGAATAACATGTTGAATATCTGCATTTAAATTACCACATAAACAACTTACTGTTTTAATAGAAAATCGATTATAATATGCAGGAACATGAGCATGATTAGAAAGGAATTGATTTTAATAACCATTGACGATGCATCTTCTACTATTTACTTCTTTTATATATTTATCTGTGTATGTTCCTTTTAAATTATTGTCCCAATTATCTTGCCACTTTTAAAGTAAATTCTTTGAGTAAAATCTCTGCTTTCATAGGGGGTAGGTAGAACAACATCTAGTTGAGTTTTTTTTCGTAGCTAATTTTGCATTCAAATCTGCTAACTCATTAACACTAAAACCAGTGTGACCTCTTATCCAATGAAATTTTATTTTTCTCCTAATTAAAATCTTTAATAAGGTCATATAAGTTTATAAGCACTAAATCTGTAAAGCTTTTACCATAAGTAATAGCTTGTATTTCACTTTGAGTGTCAGAATAAATATCAACTTCGTCCGTAGCAAAATTAGTAGAAATCCATTCCAGAGCTGTTAATATGGCATAAACGTCTGCTTGAAATACTAAGGCATTGTCACTTAGTCTAAATCTTTCTATTATATAATAGAAGTATCTGAAAAACCCACGAAGGAACATCCAACTTTACCATCAATCTTTGAGCCGTCTCTATAAATTTTATAACCCTCATCAATGGGAATATCTTTATCCTAATCTAAATTACAATAAAATGCTGGATGTATTTTATTGCTTTAACTAGAATTTCGTTTCTGAAATATTAATATTTAAACCAAAACCTTGGACCAAGCCTTGGCCACACTTTAAATTAAATAAAAGTTTTTCTTTTTGCGCTAAATAAATAGGTTCACATCCACTTAATGTAAAGAGACAAGCACTGAAAACAGCCCTAAAACATTTTATAATTCCTAACATGGCCATCCCTTGAATTTGGATCATTAGATTATTTATTCCAACATTATCTTTGTACCATGCATGAATTGCTTAAAGAACTTTCTGTTCAATTCCTCTCTCGTAGTAAATTTTCTTCACATCACAATAGAGACCTTTAATAGCATATAATTTATTTAATGCCATTGAACAGTGGATCTTTACCACTTTTAAATTAGGTATAAATGTTAATTGATCATCAAATAATATACCTAAGTATTTCATTTCTCTAACTCTTTTTAAAGTATTTCCATTCAATCTTCCTCTTGGAAGTACAATCATTTTATCTTTTTTGGCAATACCCATTATAAAACATTTTTATGATCAAATTTCAATTTCACATTTCTGGACCAGTTGTGAATTTGATTCAATATAAAATCTATATCAGAATCAATCGTGTGTCTGCCGCTGGCAGAAACGATCAAAATCATGTCATCAGCATAGGCCTGTAAATTAACATTTTCTTTAAACTCCAATTAAAAAATAGTGTTACATATTATATTCCACAATAAAGGACTTGAATTCGATCCTTGTGGAAATCCTTTGAAGTAATTTTTTATACACTTTAACCTTCATTGAAGGTAACTGAACGGTCTTTCAGAAAATCCGAAAATAAGTTAAATAAATTGTAGAAGAGCAAAAGAGTAATTTTGTTCAATTGTTTTTTGCTGGAGCTGGGACACGGCAACTCTAGAGTGGTGGAGGTTAATTTGAACACCTCTCATTTCTTTTAAGGAAATATTAACCATAATTGGTTCTTCTGATTAGTAGATCCAACTGTCTTTTTAGACAAACAAAATTTGTATCTAAACTAGAGTCCTTTGTATCCAGTCCCAATCGATATTTATTATTAGCTGAAATATAATTAACGCATTCAAGATTACTTTTACAGTTCCAATGGTTGTGGCCCTTTTGTGCACACTTGGCACATGTCAATTCTTTCATACACATTTTATGAAAATGTCCAAATTCTTGACATTTATAACATCTTACAACATTAAGATACTCTTTAATGGATATTCGGAACCATTTCAAATTGATTTTTCCTTGATTAATTACATTTTTATATTTATCGGGTTGAATGTTAGCAATCCAATGCAACTTATTGCTTTTTACTGAGAACAGAAGTTCAAAACCTCCGTGTTCAAAAATATTATTTTGTTTCATTACTGCGTCCTGAATCTCTTCTTTCTTTAATTCTGCATTTATATTATATAATATTATTTTTGGTTGTTTCTTTTTACTGGAGCCTTTATTTCAATGTCTTCTTTTAACAGCGAGTTTGTTTGTATTTTATCTTCCAAAATTTCTATTTCGTCTTTATTTAAACATTCCACCACAGTTCCTCCATCATTTATTTTTCTAACATTCCTTATTCTAAGCTTTAGTTTTACAGGGTGAATAGCTTCAACCAACCTCATCTTTACCTCGCCTTATGACATTCCTTTTATTTTGGGATATAGTAATGCGACATACTCTTCTTTTTTTTCTTAACTTTCTCTTTTTTCTAAGTTGAATTCTTTTCAACTTTCTGTTCTTTTATGATATCAGCAAAGGATTTTTCAAATAAAGATTGTGATTGTTTGACCACTTCTAACTTTCCTATCAGATTTTCTATTTCCAGTGCTTGAGCAACAATAAAATTAAATAACACGTCTTGTGTTTTGAAAATATTTTTTCGAATGGGTATAGTAACCCAAGAGGCCTCTTCTAAACAAGTCTCTAGCTCACTTATCAGTGATCAAGCCTCCTCAGTCAATTCATTTTGAGCAATAGTCTCTGTCTGTACATTTTTGTCCATTTTCAATCAGATTCAAACGGGACCCTGAGGTTTCCCCGAATGAAATAGGAGTTTGGATTAAGACCTCCTCCTTTAGAAGGAGGAGCCCCCAGAGCACGACAAGTTCCCAAACTCCTGGCAAGTTTTTAACAATTGGCTTTCATGAAAAATCAAGTATAAAATATACTTTTAATAAGAAATTCCTTTTTAATATCACTTACATGTAAGCCAATAACTTCCCCTGGGGAGAAAAGTTTTCAAATTCCAAGTATTTTACTCTAGAAACGAGGGTCATGGGAGCTCGGAGAACCCATCTGGCTTCCCTCATTTTGTCTATTAATTGTGTCTCTGTAAATTAAGTCACCTGTGCGTATTTTATTGTAAATCATTCTTTCTGGATGCATGTCACCTTCAGGTTCAGTTCTGGGTTTTAGAAAGCCTTCAAATTTATCAATCTGGCTTTGTGACTTCCTGAGCAGTTTGCGCAATTATGATTTTTTTTTTCGAGTTTCCTGCATTCTTTTGATTCACACCCTTGGCCACACTTAACGCTTCTAGGGAGATGCCTGCCTGTAAACTGAGCTTGCTAAAAGTCCTGGCGATAGAACACTGGGTAGGCCCGCCCCGGCAACAAAACTTTCCTTGAATGCATTAAATATATATATTCCCTTTTGTTTAATCCTTAGGAGTAAATATTAAATTTAGGTTTGATTACAGTTCAGAGCTGTTACCCTGAAACATGGCCACGTAGATTTCTAAGATAAATTGGGGCTAAAATATTTTAAAAAGTCTACGCCTTGAATGAACACGATAAATAAAAACTTCTGAGAATTCGACTAGCATTCATCTTTTAATTTAAAGGTTTTGTGTCTCTCTTTTAATGTGCGAGTTAAATTCTCAAACAATTTGGAGTGCTCCGTAGACTTATGAAAAATCGTGTATGATGCTATTATCATATATTTTAATGAAATAATATCATTATTTTATTGAATACTGTTTTAAAATGTGTCTTTTATT